>MU826393.1:148837-159182 GCA_029204205.1 Desmophyllum pertusum | reverse complement strand
CCAATTGTCTGTAATACTCGTGATTGCAGAGATCAGACACACAAACTCCAGCTACGGGCGGTCGTCCGATTTGGTTTAATCACTCGTATGATTACAGGATCGTCAATAGAGGGAAATGGTTATGAAGCCCGGCAGGAGTTCCTTTATTATTATGTTTTTGTTCGCTATTTGGGGGTTGGACGCGTGTGCATCAAAACCTGTACAAAATACGATAGGTGGTTACGTGTGTTCAAGGCACTAACCAATAGCGATTACGTAATTCATGCATAGTGTATGAGCGCAAAACAAAAGATGTCGGTCATGGGACCTTCCAACATAAATCATTGCCTCTTTGTTTGCTCCTTTGAAGTTTGCCAGGCGTTCATATTAACATTTCCCTTATTACTCCTATGATTACAGCGCAGCTGAATAAGGACTCCACTCAGCCCTATTAACGTTATAAATAGCCAATGGTATATGAAAATGAAAGGGTATTTTATGAGAGAGTAATTATTCAGATCAGTGACACAAGGCTACTCGGAAAAAAAATTCCGATTTTCCCCCCAACAGGAGTCGAATCTATGACCCTTCCGCACACCGGTCGGACCGCTCTACCACGGGTGGAGCTACAGGAGACTCGTGGGAGCTAAGCCCATATAAGGGATTTTTAGTTTTCAAGACGTTCAACATGACGTCAGCCCGGATTGATTTCTGATTGTCGGGCAATTATTACGATTTCGCTCGTGGAAGTAAACTTTCTTTGTTCGATACACGGAAAAATTATATATATATTTTTTCCAAGGGATGCCAATTTTTAGAGTCCTATATGATAACACGCATGCGCGCGAGCGTTAACTTGACTCAATCAAATTGGGCGGATTAGTAACCTACACGGCTAGTTTCTGTTAATGAATGATTGGCGTATGGGTCAACTTTCTCCTAATTAACAATTGAGATTATGGAGCTCGGAGATTTGCTATGAACGTTATAGTTGGCGAGGCCGTAGGCCGATCCAACTATCACAATCATATGAATTTGAGAGCGAATACTCTAATTGTTTTAGTAAAAATCACAACAATTGTCTAGTATTAACTCCAAATCCTCCTCCAAAACATTTCGTAAAAACGAAAGAGAAATCGCAATTTTGTATACAGACCTCCAGCAACTGCACACTACAATGGCTGATAGTATTACGACTGGCTTCATCCAATCAGATTGTCTCATTTGCATTTAGTAATACTAGTAGATTTTTTACTAATTATAAGTAGTGTAGAGAGTTGGTCAGCCATCTTCCTGTGAATGTAGGTTTATAGTTATTAAAATCGGACTGTTCCATGATTTTAACTTCCGTCATTATTGGACTTCATTAAATACCGTCTTCATTAAATACGCGTCTTTAATCAACCGTCATTAAATATCAACTTTAATTTGTTTAACGAGTGGCCTCAAATCCTGATCGACTAGCTGTTATTACAGTTGAGCCCGCCAAGTCAAATATTCTTTTGTTTTTAAAAAGTATGCAAACGAGTTATGGACTCAATTTCCACCGCTCTCCGTCGAGTCTCGGGTCTTTGCGGTTCTGGCTCATTTTCTCGAAGGCAGTACGGCTGGTAATCGAGCCTACAAATGAGGCTAATGGGCCAGTAGCAATGCCATATTTGACCCTTTCGCCTCGTTTTCCAATGTCAATAAAACACCGCTGACCGTCTGTAAGATTTTTAGAAGTGTTGGTTTTTAAGAAGGAAGGAAATCCTGAGAAAAACTTGGAACAAAGGCTACTGTACGCTACAGTCAAATCTCCTGTATAGCGGACACCCTCGGGAAGCAAAGAAAAGTGTCCGCCACTGGATCTGGCCTCTTACCGGGAATGTGTAAATACAGAGTTTGTATGAGCTAGAGATCAAACGGGTTTTTTGTCACTGCTGTCGTAAGTAGGAGCCTGTCTGTCTTACGAGCGTGTCCGCTCAGAGAGCTTCGACTGTTGCATTCGTGGGAAAAATTTCAAGCAGACTGTAGAAAGCCCTAATAACTATCCACTTTGGAACACGAATTCCTCGGATGTCCTTTGTACGTTAACCATTTGAGTGGAAGATTGCTCGGGAAAGCGATAAGAGGCCTGGGTAACGAAGCGGGTCTCTCACACCCCTAATGTGGACAACAAAACTCACAGCGCGAATAGAAAATTATTCAATTTTAATTTATTTACAAGGACATAAAACACAATACAGAGGTTAATGGCTCTGATTTCGTATCTGGTAAGACGGTTAGTTATGGAGCTAGAAACAACGCCCGCAGTAAATTGACAGCAATGGGCCCAGTTTTTGAAAAAAAAGCTTTGTTTCGTATGTCAACATAATTCTGCGTCAGGTGTCTGTTACGTCGCTTTTCCTTTACTCTGAGCAGCTTTCTTGGCCTTTATCATCTCAACTGAAGTCCTAGAAATAAATGATTTGAAAAAATAACAAAAAATAAAACATAGGTATGCAATGTGTTGCAAACTAAAGTCAAAAGCGTGCACATGCAACAAGCCGATTCGAGAAATCCGGTTACAGCGCAGGCGTCTGGGCTGGTTTTGGTTATGTGGGATAAGGGGCGGCAATCAAACATTGCCCTTATCCGATGTCGCTGCGGGAAGTTGGGGGTGCGAGGTTTCCGATCGTGGCGAGTTATGGGGCTGTTTTGGGGGACGCCATTGTTATATTACATTAATATTACAGAAGATGTCAACAAATGGCTTCCGCCCAAAACAGCCCCATAATTCCGCACGTTCGGAAACTCGACCCAACTTCCCGCGCAGACGCTGCCGGCGGGAAAGGGCAACATAGGAACCAATTAGAAAAGAATAAGTCTCAATTTAAGAAAGACTACACAAAAGTTGAAACATGCGGGGACGTTAGAACGAGACCTTGTATCGTTATCAATGGCATTTCTTTCCTTCTTCGTTCGTTGTCCAGGTATAAGCTTCGAGCTAGAGGTTCGTATCCCATGCCTTCTCTGGTGTGCTGGCGGGGTATGTGGCGATAGAGCATTCTCACTAAAAGCTAAAAGAAAACAAGATGGCAAATGTTAGCTTTATAGTCTAAAATGTCGCGCCCGATATCGCAACAGGGCACGGTTGTTTCAAGGGACGATTAAGCTAATCCAGGATTAGCTTGAATATTGATTTCAGTTTTGTAACTTTTCAGTGGAATTTTCTGTTTATATTTTTTGTTCTTTAGTTTTGACTTTGAGTAAATCTCAAACTCTACATAACTTCGATTGACTTTTACAGTGCGACTACTCGAAGCGGGCCAGTTTGAAGAAAACTTTCTAGGTTTCCCGAGAGGTCCGCACTTTGTTGGTGTCAAATTTTGTTGTAGGACTATTGTCTGTATGCTTCAACGCGATTGGTCAGTTTATTAACGTTTTGATTGGTTACTTTTTCTTCAAACTGGCCCGCTTCGAGTAGTCGAACTGTAATCCTGTATTAGCAACCGGGCCCTGCAGTATCTTACTAAAAAAATAAACGTCTGTGAACAGACTAACTCGTCATTTGTAAATATGTCTTCGTATGAACAAACTAAAACTGAAATGTCAAGTCCATGGCCTTTGCATTCATGCTAGGAATCTTACCCGTTGTTCTTCTGAAGTCCATACTGATGTCTCTGCAGACTTGCTCGCTTAAAAATAAATATCAAGGACAGAATAAGAATTGTAAAATTAGAAAAATTGAATACAGTCGAAGTTCCCGTTAGCGGACGCCCTCGGGAAGCAGAAAAAGTGTCCGCAACTGGAGCTGGCCGCTTACGGGAATGCGTAAATACAGAGTTTGTACGAGCTAGAGTTCACACAGGGTTTTGTCAAGGCGGCCGTACGTAGAACTGCCCGCTTACGAGAATTCGACTGTATCAGCTAATATCAAATGTAAGCAGCTGCTTTGAATTTACGTTACATTTTTCAAGACGTGTCGTAGTTTCTTCAAATCAATATTTTGAGCTTGCGATCGAAGGACACCTCAAAATAATATTTTAGTTTAGAGGTAATAATAAATCAAATGGAGAACGGATCGGTTACGATTATGGAAGATTGAGACGGATTATAAAGTGAAGAACGATGAACTTGAAAAATTTACGCGGCAAATTTTGGAAGATGCGCCATCCGTGACGTACCTGTAGATCTTTTAGAAGCCAGTTTGGCTTAGAATAGCATGCCCTTGCGTGACATAATCCCTTTACAGAGCGTGACCCCTAGCGTCACATAAATAGCGTGACCTTGCGTGACATTACAGAGCGTGACCTAGCGTCACATAATAGCCTAAATAGCGTGACCTTCCCCCTTCTACAAGGATTACGCTGTATTTACTCACAGTCATATTCTCACTGTTGGGTCAGACTCCGCGGAGGAAGTGGCTTTGCTTTGTGCGTGATCTTTGTCAAATTTGGCAAAAGCATTTCGATTCACTTCATGTTTCATGGTAGGGTCTGTTGATCAAACATATCCTACATTAGTAAATCTCTACCATATAGTATACTAATGCAAATGCAGTAATCTAATTGGCTGAGCTACTCGTATAAAATTATTATCAATACATTAGTATACGAGTGGCTGGAGGTCGTCTACAAAATGGCGTTTCTTCTCGTTTCTCCAAAGTTTCAGTATTTTTTCTGATGCACGAGTCTCGTTTTATTAAGATTTTTACTAAAACAGTTAGATTATTCGCTCTCAATTTCAATGAGTAATGTGATAGTCATCAACTAGCACATCATAGAAATCTCGAGCTTATAATCTAATTGTTAATGAGAGTAGTTTAAATCACTTGAATTTTCTACACAAAGCAAGACTAATTTCGATATATTAAAATTCTAACTTGGCTCCGAGGCTTAGGGGAATAAAACAAAAGTAAATCGAAAATAAATCACATCGAGGTTTGAGGGATGAATAAATCATTTTCTTTTGTTTTATTCCCCTAAGCCTCGGAGCCAAGTTAGAATTTTAATATATCGAAATTGGCCTATTATGTTCCTTTTTAATCCTTTAGATCAAAATGTAATTTCTCCTACAGTATCAATACACTTTGAAGCAGAGAAATGAGGAGAATATGGCAACCAGTCACGGGAATTGATATCTTGACAACCACGCATTCGCACTAGGATTTCTGGGATCGTTTAGGCATCAACGTGAGCTCTGATTGGTTGCCTTTGGAAATCACCGACCAATCAGAACTCACGCAGATTACTCAAACCATCCCAGAATCCCTAGTGCAGAACGCTGGTGCCCAGCCTCCACGAGGTTTCTAGAGTGGCTTATTCTTGACTTGACATTACCTAGCTTCTGTAAATTCTTGACTTTCTTGATCCACGTGTTTAGAGTCGCGTTAGAGTGCCCATCTTAGCGTGCATATTGACATAATCAGCAATCACTTTCCATCCTAGACAGAACCACAAATACAATTAAATCACACAGAAAATAAGTAGATCTTAGCTAAGTATCCCGACTCTAGTGGTTGAATTTCACCCGGTCTTTTACAAGACTTCAAGTTCCTCCATCGATTGATTTTCGCTCTTTTGGCTCTTTTCCAACACTGAAACATTATTTGTTGGAGAAGTGTCCCATTAATAAAGGTATCCTTTTAATAGAGGTTATACAAAGATTATGAGGCGTTAATTTTGCCCTGACAAAAGTTTGTGTCCCCGTAGAGGTTCCACCTGTATACACTTGTTGACATGTACCTTGAAGCGGTCCCAGCCGGGAACAGATTAACAGCTTTAACCAGAAGCTGTGTTTGATCCTCTGTCCAATCATCACTAGTTACTTCATCATCATCTTTGCTCTTCGTAGTCTGTTTAGTTTCTGCTATGGCTTCTTGCCGCATTCTTTCTCTCATTTGCTCCATCTAAGAAAAGCGTTGAAATAACGATCAGCAAATGAAATCACATTGCCAAGTCCAACAGCAAAGCTTCACACTGGCAGTATGTATACAGACGTCTCTTTTCACACGTTCAATTGCTGGTTTGCAACCAATTCCCGAGAGATTCAAATGACAAAGACGCGGCGGCCATGTTGGGGGTACAAACAATAGAAGCCAATTATAAATCTATTTGTCATAGTGAACGCTCCAGCCTGACGTGGCACTTGCAAAACCACCAATAGGTCCATTTCCGCGAGTTGCCTTTTGCCTCCGGTTTTCCCAAAACGAGTCCTGGTGCACACAGCCTTTTCAATGGAAATGAGTTTTACTTGCACGTTTATATGGCTTTGCAAATCAAACTAATTTTCACGATTTTGACACAGGTTGTTGGCACCAGGACTCGTTTTGAAACAGAGGCATAAATGGCAATCTCGGGAAATAGGACTATTTCTTAATTCCCCGCGTCGATAGTAGGTTCCGAGATTCGACCCGAAAAAAATTTCCATACTGATGACTGGACAGTACGCTCTAACAGAGAGAACCCGATGGTTAGTGTCTCCTGATTGAGTTTGTTAATTGGCGCCAAAAATTCAAAAACCGAACAGCAACAACCAGAGACCATATACCAGTTTTAGTGATGGGGGTACTGACGTGTTGTATAACGAGTATGTAATTGTGAATTCCATTGAAAAGTCTCCGTTTGGTTTTCAACACCCCACAGCAAAACCAAAAAATGATAGAGCGTGTGTTTTTTCAAAAGTCTATTTTTCCTTTTGTTTCTTTGGGGAACATTTTTGAAAGTGTCCGTCCCCCCTGGGGGTTTCGGAAGGATAGAATAGGGGGCCCCGACAAACACATCAAAACCAGTAATCCATTTTCAAATCGAATATTCGTATTCAAGTGCGGGGGGGGGGGGGAGAGGGGGAGGGATGGGGGGGGGGGGATAGCCTGGACGAACAAGCTCTCATGGTCTGGTTTTGGGCGAGAGTGGCGCCCGGAAAGCCTAGTTCGCCAGGCTACACGTCGCGGGTGGCGTGGACGCTTATAATTCCGTCGCTATTTTTAAAAGTGAATTCATTAACGGCATTGCCAGAAATGATAATTTTTTAGGGATAGCAGAGGTGTTCATCTTACCCACCTTCCTTGCTCATAAATGTTCTTATTGAATTTTTCCGTCTTTTTGAATCCAGCCTCCTTCTTCAAAGAACCTTCTCGGGGGGAAAGATTGGGTAAACTTAACAAACAATAAATAGTAGGATATAGTTAAGATTAAAACGGAATAAGATGTGTAACATTTTTTATCTCAAATTTGGATTCCGATATATTTTCGCCTCGAACCATGTTGGTATGTACGCTTAAGTTTCAACGGACAGTTTCTGCTTTTTCAGTTTCATTAATTCTTCAGATTATTAACTTCAATATTATTTTAATATTCTAAAAAAAATTAATTTTAATGGAAACTATTAAAGCTTAAAAGAGTCCTACAAATGGTCTTGATTGCGGTGTGATGACTTAACTTTTCTAGTGAGCACGATGACTTCAGTTAGTCGGTCCATGACTTCCATTTTCCCCCCCCGTATTCTTTGATGTCTTCGTCCTCGGACTAAAATACTCATAATTCCTGGCAAATAATAAAAAAACATGACAAGTAGGTGACATGCTCTTATTGTATGAAAGATATACTCCACTCAGAAGGCAGGTGGAAGCTGTTTGGTGAAAGGGCGCAAAGTATGCCTTCAAGCTACTTGTGGTATGCTCTTTTAGAGGATCCGGGATTTGGCCAGCTGACTAGCTGAAAGCTTCTCCCTTTTTTTTCATCTTAGAAGTATCGCTTTTCTGCCAAATAAGGATGTGTGATTGCTAGTCCCATTTGCAGGCAACTACTTTCAAAAGGTCGCAGTTTTGTCAGGTTTGCCGCTAAACAGTTCGGCGCGGGTCGCTATCCCCGCCAAATTTAAGATCCCCGTATCCTGGTGGAAAGGAGGAGGCACTGCTGAGAGTAAAGTGTCCGGGGGGCCCTTTTCCTGGGAGGGGGGGGAGTGGAACACTCTTCCTAAATAAGGTTAACCGATGATCACCCCAGTAAACTTTTAGATGGAAGTCCCCCCTCCTAAAAACCCGGGTTGCTCACCAAGAAACCACAACACAATGACCACGGCCACAGTTGATTCCCAAATCTGGAGTCCAACGTGTACTACTCATTAGGCCCTCGCACCCTCACCTTCTATTCATTGTCTGTGCTTCTCTAGTTGAATTATTACCCATTATTATTTACCCCTCCCTGTTGCCTGTAGCTTCCTAAAAAAAAAAAAAAAAATTAAAAAAAACCTCTCACAGGCAGCTACCTTCAATCATTAAAACAATCATACATTTGAAAACCCTGGACAGTGGTGTACCTTCTATTATAGGTTCGTATTGTTTTTCTTTCTTTCTTCATTATGTTCTTCGTCTTATCTTGGGGTTTTCTCTACTTTGGCTGCCTGTGCCTAAATAAATAAAAAATAAAAATAAAAATCAGAAAAGCTACAAATAGTTTCCATTTATGCTGATATCGTTGAGAGGAGAGTGGCGTCTACCACTCAATGCGCTCTCGCACTGTCATGCCCCAGCCTCACACACATAAAAGGGACTGCATAATCAGTCTAGTTTTTGTGAAACAAAACTGATGCAAATACAAGACTTATCATGCTTTGCAAACAGCATTGCATTGCCTATGGAGTTATTGTTCTAGTATAACAACTACTCACCTTTTCCCTTTGCTTCTTTTGTTTACTTTTTCTTTCAGCTTTCCGTTCCTTCATTTTCTTAGAACTTCAAGTTCTTTGCTAAACAGAACAAAATGGAACAGATATTTTTAGTGTCTAATTATAGAGACACTGAAATTTATAGACTTTTTTAGCAATGTTTTTGCTTGCCTGCCCTCAGGTTCAAAGCGAGTTCAGGTGCAAATTACCCTTTCACAAATGAAATTACTTACAGAGTTTGATTATAGATCCACAAAAAGAGAACTATTATAGAGCAAACATTTCACAAAGCACTTTGAGGTTTTTACTCACTTGTTTCTTTTTCCTTCTGCCACCGCCCGGGCAGCTTTTCTTCCTTTTGCTTTCCCTTCTCTGTGGCTAAAAAAAAAAAAAATGTTTTCTTTTCTTTTTCGGCATCTTTGAACTTCTTTTATTTCTGGGATCAGCATGAATAGGCATTTAACTACATACTAAGAGAATCAAAACGAAATCATTAAACATGTACAATCCAAAATGAACAATAATAATTTTCCACAGGGGGGCGGGGGGGGTTAATTATAAATGATTCCCAAAAAGGGTCTCAAGCATAGTGGCTGTTTTCATTCTAAATGTGGTAGATATGGATAAACTTGTGCTTGAGGAGCTGTCTCATAAAGACCCCCCTACATACTCATGAATCTAGGTGGTGAATAATTTTTAATAAATCACTCATCTAAACTTTTAAACTTTATCTGGTAAATCGTTATCTTGTCTAAATTAAGCGCATGTATAAGTAGACCCTGAGCTATCCACCGTAAAATGTTAAAAGTTTATTTGTATGTTGCTCTGCTTTTCACACAAGCACAAGTTATTGTCTTGGATGAGTTGTACTATGTATGTACATTATCTGTTTTCTTGTTCTTTTCGTTAGTGATAAAATGGTCCGCATGTTAGTGGATACTTCCAATAGAGTCCCAATAGTTGCCCACTTACGTTCTGTATCTGTTGGGAGTGCGTATTTAAACCTCTGAACTGTACACAGTTTATATTTTCTCCAGGGGGGGCTAGCAGCGAGGCCTGGGACCTAGTATACATGACTGCACATTTAAGAAATTTGGCCGAGCGAAACTAAGTACTGGTTTGTTTAAAATAAACATGGCGGACATGACGTGCGTTTGTGTTCGTTCAGAAATATTTTGGCGATTCCACGTTCAAACATCTATGGGAACGATTCGGTCGCTGTTTAACTGAACTTTGGTCATTGTGGGACACCATGGATGAAAATTCCACAGCAAACTCCCGTAGAGGTACGTTTCTCGAATGATTGACAGATTTCTTTACTTGTGTGATCATGTATATATAGCGGAAAAGCGGCAAGATCAAAGGGCGCTGCCTGCCCCCCCTGTATTTCTCAAATTGTGGCTACAACTGTGGAATCAAACAATACAGTCATATAACTTTAAAAGTACATAATACTTACCAACTAAATTCCTGATACGAGTGACTTCTTCCTTCTTCCTTTTTTGTCTCATTACTCTGTTTTGTTTTTCAATCCATCTTCTCTCATCACGGCTGCCGATAAACATGGATACACAGAATTAAGCAGTACTCATTTATTTCATATTTAATCCTCTAAGTGATCAATCCCTAACTGTCTTCACTTTTTATAGACAGGTTATGAGAATGAAGGACCTGATCATTACAAAGAAATCAAATAATATCTGGCTGATGTAACAGAATGAATTTCAACTTTTTC
>MU826393.1:133329-148337 GCA_029204205.1 Desmophyllum pertusum | reverse complement strand
GGTGAAGGTGGGCCTTTTATTGTTCAAATAAAGGAGGAGTGGACCCCGTCTCGACCACCACTGATTACCTACGCGCGTAGTTGGAGTTTTACAACTAGGACTTCACTGAGACAGCGAGCAGTTGGTATTTCTTTTTCAGATCCTTCGCAAATCAAGTACCCTGGGTACCAGAGGTTTTTTCTCGCTCACGTCGCGTCGGGATTGACCAGAAAGCCTCTGGCATTCAGGGTACAATTCAAGGACCGGTGAAAATACATATCAGATACCAGTCGTCGCTCGATTTTCATTCTCACAATTATTTTTATTCTTGCGTCATAGCAACTTCCGTCCGCCATACTGGATTCTCACGAGGCACTGCGCCTGCGTGATGTCCACCTTGTGTTTATACTTATCGCATTTTGCTTACGTCATATGTGTAAAACCAGCCTTTACTGCAAGCACACGCAAGTAGCAAAAAGCTATTTCAATGCTCCAGCGAGCGCTGCAATTTGGAACTTGAAGTGAACAACAAAACTTGCGTGTCCTTGCAATCAAATGTGACCTCGATCAAAGTGAAACGCAAGTAATTGCAACAGTGCACAAGTGCTGACCAAACAAAGTCGCAAGTAGACGCAAGTTTGCAACTTGCAGTCAAAAGTCTCCGTTTGGCCAGGGATTAAGGAATTCAAAGTTTTCGAGGTTTCAATTTTAGTAACACTCGCCAAAGAGGTATTTATAGTGACTTTTAGATCAGGAGTACGAGTATGAGATTGAATGCGAGTACGACTTTTCAAACCTAGTGCGCATGGTTTACATTAACACGTCTAAAGCCCGGGCCAAACGAGGATGAAAGTTGGCTCTCATGAGAGTTTTCGTCAACTCTCATCGACTATCATGAAGCGTGGGCCAAAACGAGAGAAAAACTCTCGACGGACTCTCCAGAAAAATTTGAGCAGGTTCAAATTCGACGAGAGTCGATAAGAGCGCATGAGAGTTCAGGCCAAACGAGAGCGAGAGTTTGAACTCTCATCAACTCTCTTCCTCGTTTGGACCCGGCTTAAACACAAATCTCGTTCCTAGAGCCTTCTTCAATACTGGTCAGTACTCGTAGTCAATCTCGTACTCGTACTTCGATATAAGGTCGCTAATACTGAATGAACCAAAGAGGACGAACAGAGATGCAGTGAGATGCGATATCCTTGACTAAGGTTTCCGAGGAAACTGAGCTCAAATTGAACAACACACACCGTATAACAAAAAATTCCCCCAATTTAATAAAATTAAATTAAAAAAAATAAAAATATATATCTAAATAAATTAAATTAAAATATATCTTATATTTACATTAATTATTTCTTATCAGAAAATGCAGTTTGTAAGTAGCAGAGTCTTTTTAAGTACACAGTGTATTTTCAAGTCTGTTAAATCTTTCACTCTCATAGTTAAACTAGTGAGTCAATAAATGTGGCTGTGAGTTTGTTGAGTCTGTAGATAAACCTAGTATGTGACCATTCGAATGAAAGCTATTGAGCAACACTTTCATGTGCCTGTTAGTTTCTGACAATTTTACAAAATAAAATTCACGATGTTTCCTCAGTTAGCACTACTTGGGAGTGAAATGATTAAATAGTTTTATCAGGATATTTTCCAAGATTAAATAGGTTGTTACCAGGATACACTGTTCTTAGAGTCTTTTGAATACTTGTTACCGGTCTTTATCATAACACTGTTCCGCTGAGCTCCAGTTTTAACACAGACTTGATCTCTACTTTAATCCATAATGATGTCCATTGATGACTGCCAGGTGGCTTTCCAGTTACCAGTCTTTATCATAACACTGTTCCACTGAGCTCCAGTCTTTTTTTCCACAGCCTTGATCTCTAACTTTATCCATGATGATGTCCATTCATGACTGCCAGCTGGCTTTCCTCCCCCGGGCTTTCCGCATACGTGAACCACATCAACACATCACTGATCTTCCATCACATTACACCCACATCTACTTATCTTCCAATAACGGCAATTTCCCACCTACACTTTCAACATTCACCGGTTCAGTACCTTCAATAAAACTAACAACACCTCATATACCCGGTCTTCGACAGTCCTATCGACAGCCCTTGGATGACCCATCAGCGGCTTACAACTATCCTGTAAGCCGCTGATGGGTCCATCCAAGGGTGCCGATTGGCACTGTCGAAGACCGAGGTATATGAGGTGTTGTTAATTTATTGAAGAACGTCACCCTTAATTTCACTTTCTTTTCAGTCTGTTCCTATTCCAAACAACTTTAAAAGCGTCTAAGTTCATTCTCTCCTGGTAACTACTAGGCTCTGACCTGACTGGTTTATTATTAGTTTTTTGTTTTCTCAACTAGACTTAAGAGCATGCACGTGGCTAACACCACAGCACTTCGTTATTTTGAAATTTATATTAAAATAATAATCAAATAAATAAATAAATGTATTCCCTCCCCCCTCCCCCCTGTGATTTGCGAATTAATTAAAGCGATTTTAGGGCGTCAACAAGGCGCCCAAAAATCGCTTGACTGCTCGGTATTTGCCGACAAAGCCGCTGTTCAGTTTATGGTGCAGCGTTTCATTCTGAAAAAAAGAAAACAATAAAAATTCAGGTTAATTAATACAGATTATTACAATTGTAGATGGGTTCGAAATAGACTACCGGAGCAGCTTCTGTCCTCCAAGCAAATTCCGATATAAAAGTGACGAGGTGATCGTCGTACCTTTTAAGGGGTGAAATTGTGTGGTTTGGTACCGCTTAGGGTGTTAAAATCTTAAATGAACGCCGTTAGAGTTATCCTGGTACCTTTAAGAGTACTGAAGCCGAAAAACAAAATGTCAGGAACTAGTTTTAGAATAGGTTACGTTCTTAGCCACACCAACAAAACGAGATCATTTTTAAATAGGAGCCTACCCGAGGGGTTTGCATTCGTATTATTTATAGAGGGCTATCTGTACCATTCAACTCGTTTTTGTCACTTCTCATTCAATGATCGTTGAGTGAACAAGCATAGTTAATAGAGGGAAATGGTTATGAAGCCCTGCAAACTTCAAAGAAGCAAAACAAAAATGCAAAGATTTATGTTAGGTCTACGACCGTGCACAATCTTTTGTTTTGCACTCACACTATGTAGTTGAATTACGTAACCAAAACGTTTCGGGTTAGTTACCTGGAAACAACTCACTTATTGTGTTTTGTGCACGGTCAAGGCCAAAATATCGAACAAAAGCATGGAACAAAGAACTTTGTTGGGCTTCATAACCATTTTCCTTTAACAACTTTGGTGTAAGTAAGGCGGATTACTTGTCCACGTTCGTGACAAGTGAAATGGTGGTTTGAGTCACGTAAAGGCCGTCAAATTACGTCATTGCAACGGTAGACTCAAAGTGGCTCATCTTTGACTCAAGCTAAGGTCATCATGTAATCATGTTTGATCGTACGTGGAGCCGCCATGTTCAAAACCAGAAAACTGAAGAGGCCAGGAAATTATTAAAAGAAGGCATAATAACAGGTTAGGAAATTTAACAAGCTACTTACCTCTTCTTCGAGTGTCTCGATAGTCCTGCAAATTAAAAACACAAAAAGCACAGGTGTCAGCAATGAATTGGGAGACTGGGGACGAGTTTTTAAATTTAATTAAAATTAAAAAATTGGAGCCTATCACAAGAAAGATCGCATTAAAATTAGTCATTTTACAAAGTTTGTGGTCGATTCGTTAGATTTCAACCATGTAAAAGGCTTTCAAAAATTCAGAAAAAATTAGAGACTTTGTATGGATTTTGGGGAAGCCATCTCTGAATTAGAGACGTTTGTATGGAATTTGAGCGACCATTGACAGCTCAACAGCCCGGTTACTATGCAATGTAACATAAACCAAACTTGGTAAACTAGGACCCAGTCTCTTTTTGAACTTCGGAACGGGCAATCCTAATCGCTACTTCACACAAGAATCATATAGAAATGATGCAGGGCTAAGAGCTGACAAAGTTAATATACGACCAAGGGTCAATTAGAAAAGAACTCATTTCCCAAAGGAGATAATTTCTTTGAAACAATAAGATGGCCGTCGTGACGTCATGTGAAAACGCTCTTTAGCATTTTCCGACATTTCCTTCTCTTATTGTTTTTTAAGGTTTATCTGCACAGCGAAGGTATACTTACGCTTTCATTTCGGCTTTCTCTTCCTTGTCGGCCTAAAATATAAGAAACAAATTAGAGGTTAACATCAATTTCTCTATTCTCGTTACCTAGATCCCCTGATATCTTGAGGAGGAATTAAATGTATCAATTGTCAGTCATTCGTTCCCGCCAAAACAGCACTTGTTGCTTGTTCCCGCGACACTTGTTCCCGCCAAGACAAGCACTTGTTGCTTGTTCCCGCGACACTTGTTCCCGCCAAAACAAGCACTTGTTGCTTGTTCCCGCGACACTTGTTCCCGCCAAAACAAGCACTTGTTGCTTGTTCCCGCGACAACTGTTCCCGCCAAAACAGCACTTGTTGCTTGTTCCCGCAAAAAGGGCATTTGTTCCCGCGACAACTGTTCCCGCCAAAACAGCACTTGTTCCCGCGACTGAATTTTGGCATCGCGCGGATTCGCCAGCTGCACAGGTAATTGCTAAACCCGACCTCGTTTACAAGGTCTTTGGAATGAGTTTGTTGCTGTGATGGCGGACATCTATCAAACAGTCAACAGTAGTAAAATTTACCTCGATTATCCTGCCTCTTTTGATGCCTCTCGCTATGGACTTCTTTAGGCGTTGATTCATGGATGCCAGGTCTTGTCTGGCCTTGTCCAATCTGGAGAAGAAATAATCACTGTTGTGATTAAAAGTGCCTATGAACTTACTCGTGAATGATTAAATTAATATGCATCAATTAATATACATAAATTAATATACATAAATTAATATACATAAATTAATATGCATGCATTAATATACATAAATTAATATGCATAAATTAATATGCATAAATTAATATACATGCATTAATATGCATAAATTAATATTCATAAATTAATATGCATATATTAATATGCATAAATTACAAGCGCGATTAACGTTTACAGCCCATCAACCGAGCGAGTGCAATTTGTCCACCAAATGCTGTAACCCGTTCATTGCTTTCGCAATTCACGCGTTAAAAAAATGGTTTCACGACGATTTATATCCTCGTAAGATATACGGTACTCGCACAACCTCGCTAAGCTTAACTTAAAGTAAGGCACGGTTCAAACATGGCGCTATCATGGTCGTGTCAAACTCGATTAATTATGAATTAAGTTTAGCACGAGCAACTTAACAAATGACAAATGTTGAGCTTTGAAAATTTAGCGAAGAGCTGAGTTTTTACTGAAGAGTCTCTCATAAACTAAACACCTTTAAGGTTTAACTGGAAAGCCATTTGAAAGCAATGGTCACGCAATCTGGTCACGAAAATGCATTTGTCCTGTGTGACTAGGGTAGTGTCATCAAATGATTCACAAGAAAGTGATGTGCATGTGAATTTTTGGGTAAAATATGAAGAACTTCTAAGTTATCTGTACTTACTTTTTTGTAGGCTTTCTTGCAGCATTTCTTGGAATCATTGAGCTAGAATTTACAAACAAACAAATTATCATAACACAGTCATTGTAACTCAAGCAATCTGATGCTCGTTCATATCATATTCGATATGTTTGAATAGAAAACGAGCCAGCGATTATATTTTATTGTCAGCGGCGTTACTAGGCAACATGGTCTTCAGAAAGCTAAATTTATTCCGTTTCTAATTACACTGCAAGAATGTGTAACGACACTCGCTGATCTTTCAAATAAAATATCATCAATAATTAGCACTAAAAAAGTTCATCAATATATTTTGGTTTATATAAGTGGGAAGGAAGTCTACGGAAGTCCAGCCTCGTCCCCAGAGTCTTCTCCGCTTTCAAGATGGTGGGTGGGCGCGAAGGAGACCCTGGCGAAGAGCAGGTCACGTGACCACAAAATTAGCCAATCGCGAGCCCGCCGCCATTTTGAAACAATCAAAATCTACAATATTTTTGAAGACACGTGACCTGCTGTTCGCCAGGGTCTTCTTCGCGCCCACCCACCATCTTGAAAGCGGAGATGGCCCTGGGGACGAGGTTGACGGAAGGCGGAGAGTGGGATTCCTAAGGTGGCCGGAAGCGGGAAAAATAGGAAACCATTTCGCAATATTGCGTAATATTTTGTAATAGAACTTTAGCACAAAAGAAGGGGTGGGAACCGGGGGTACAAGGAATAGTACGGAGAGCGGGGAGTTCAAAACCCCCTGTCTCCTTCGCTGACGTGTTGGGTCGTCACGCAACGCTGACCAGGAAGGAGAGTTGCGTGACGATGCGATATTTATTATGCAACGTTACCTTGCTTTGTAACGCTGCATTCTCCGCAGTAAGTTCGTCCCGTGTTCTGTTGATGAATAGAACAAACAAACGAGAACACTAGGTGTTATGTTTATCATTACAGAAAACTTTGACAGGGGAGGGGACAGATGGGGATTCTATAAACGCAAATGACTTAGAGGGGGCTGGAGGGGGGACTTTTCACAGCTGGGCAGTCTTGGTGCGTACGAAAACCCGAAATAATCTGAATTGTTTTGGCCATGAAGACTTGTCGAGTCCAACCACACCTCACCTTTGAATATTGCTTCAAATAATCCAAGTCTATCAAATGCTTTCTAGTGTCGAAGTTTTACAGATTTCAATCAATACTGACCCTTCGTTAAAAATGGCAGCCAATTTAAAAATATTTTGTATGTATTTAAATTAGCCTGACTAACCTCGTTTTTGAGTTGATAATTCAAAATAATTTTTATTCTAGAACGAGGTTAGTCAGGCTAATTTAAATGCATACAAAATAATTTTAAATTGGCAGTCAATTTTTAAAAAGGGTCTATATACTGTAGTTTAACTCGGTATACCTTTTTAGTTTTTGTATATTGTCACTTTTTAGTTGACAAACAACTCCCAATATTTTATTTTATAACGAATATCTCATATCTGAAAGCACGCCTTTTAAAAAGTCGAGTAAAAAAAAATCATTTTTCTATGATCGTACATAGATGAATACATTTTACGAAGGTAGTGAAATTTCACTTACGATTCCAGACAGTCGCCCAGCTTGAATAAAAAGAGGAAACAGTATCAGAATCAGTTATGAAAATATAACAATTATGATAGTTAATTTTGTCATACATTAATGATAATTTATTTTCACGTATCAGAATTACACTTTTCTGCCCAGTTTCAGTCTGTCAGATCAACAATAACTACTTCTCTTTGAGTATCGAAAACTAAATTATCCCAGTAAGATATAAATATACCAAATAGAAAACGTTTTCCGTGTTTTCATAGAGTTATGGTAACACGAGTGAAATTTGGTTGAACGATAAATGCTATGGAAACACGAGCCGGCAGGCGAGTGTCGAGTTGTCCCAAACTTTCACGAGTGTTACCAGAACACTATGATAAGGCAGACTCGTACCAGTCTCTATTTCTGTGATTTTGGGATGAGAGAAGATTGGTTACGATTGAGGCGCGCGGAGCGTGGGGTTAACGCGCGGGGAGTCAATCCACTCTCGTATCCAATCTTCTCTCGCCCTAAATTAAGTCGCATACTGGTGCGTCCATCGTCTCCATAGCAATCTTACTCAATCGTTTTTTTTTTTTAACCAAAACGCTTCTCAGTTTAATAATTACTCACATTTCCAATCTGGGTTGCACGGTTTTCTAATTCTAAATGCTGGTTTTGATTCTTCTCATCAAACGCCACGTTCTCGGCCTGCAGACCTGTGATCGTTCTTGTTGAGCTCTGCGACTACACTGTTTAGCTCACTGATCGTTCTAAGAGTAGAAATAAGACCGTGTCACTTCATTAGTCCATAGCAATAGAAAGAAAACGTTTTGATTTAATCGCGATCGTAGACACAGTCGAACCTAACGGCCAATTGACTCTCTACAACAACAACCTCTCTTTCTATAACGACTTCTACAGCGGCTCTATAAGCTTCTATAGCGCCACCTCTCTACAGTGGCAAGTTCATTCTACCCCCAAGGTGGCCGCTGTAGAGAACTGTACATACTATGAGGATCTGTGTTCGACAGTTTGACCGGTTAACAGCAGTGCTATACATGTATGTACTCGTTAGTGACTGAAGCTTTTCTTCCCTTCTTAGAACGGACGGAGCAGCCGCGAAATATATATATTCTGAGGCTGCTCGATCGTTCTAAGAGGAGAAATAAAACCGTGTCACATATTAGTCCATAGCAATAGAAACTAGAAAACGTTTTGATTTAATTTCGTAATTGTACATGTCGCGGCTACTGAGCCCGAGATTACGCACAATTTTAAGCCCAATGGATTGAGTATGTGACGTCATGGTGGTCTGTTTCATATACAGTCCCTCTCTACAACGCCGGACTATACCTTTGTACAACGGTAACTTCCCTTTAGCTTTAACGGCCACCTCTCTACAGCGCGGCAAATTAATTCTGTCCCCGGTGGCCGCTTTAGAGATCAGCTTCAATGATGCATACTACAATAATACGATGATCTGTGTTCGGTAATTACACCAGCACTGCTGCTACATGTATGTGACGAAACTTGTCTAAAGCTATTATACATTGCCCTATTGGGAAAGTATCGTTTTGGAACGTAAAGTGTTTTTTTACATACAAGGCGACCCAGGGAGGTACACAGGGGAAGAGAAATGGGAGAGCGAAAGCCGTAACGGTCACAGTCAATTTGTTGATAATGGTATGGAATTTAACAAATTGACGTCAGTTTTTTATGCGTCTGTCCTGTTATTGATCATGAATTGCGTCATAACATTGTCAAAGTAGCTGTGGATCCACGAGGCGAAGCCGAGTGGATCCGCAGACTACTTTGACAATGTTATGACGAAATTCATGATCAATAACAGGACAGACGCATTAAAAACTGACGTCCATTTGTTTTTTACAATAACAACAGGCCAAAACGACCAAGGGGAAACCAAGTAAAAGTGAACTGAAAACGATTCCGAGAATCACAGCTTCGTGAACTTCAAACTACGTGAAATAACTCGATAATAAATTTCTTAGACAGATTTTCTGAAACTAACCTTTATTCCATTTGGAAATTCTTGCAAACCCGCTGAAATATTCGCAAGTTCAGTCCATTCTTATCAGTTTGTTTTGAAGTTACAACGCGGCAAAATAAACGGATTCCATAATTTCCATTCCAGTCAACTTCATGCAACGATAAACTACAACAATATTGTTCTCTTTCGCTTTATCGAATTAATTCTCAGTCTGCCGATTGAAAAGCAACCTGTGAACGACTTTTCATGATTTACTTCTCAAAGAACTCCTGTTCAGATGTAATTTTTCCACTTTATCGAACTGACAACGCTGCCATTTTGGCGAAATTTTGAAGCCTTTCCGCGCGTGATTACGTCATTCATGTGTCTGTCCTCTTATTGACAATAAAAATTAGCCAATGGGCGCGCGAGAATTTTGACAGTTATTGTAAAAAATGCTATTGATGTATTTTAAAGTTTTTACTGATGAAACAATTTTTTTATGTCAACAGATTTACGGTAAAGGAAACTTACTGTTCATGTGATTCAGTCTTGCGTTGCTCGGCCTAAAAAGTAAGAAATAAACCAAGCCTTAATGAATTTCTAATATCAAGAAGAACTGATAGAGCGGTCGTCAATTGTGTGTCGAAAGTTGTGGTTTACTTCGCTCTCTAATTAGCTTGAAAAATCGCGCCAATTTTAGAGGCGTCTTTGTCGTTGTTTTTTACTTTTATATTGCGTCTTCGCGTTTAAAAACTCCGTCTCGTGTAACGTATAAAAATGTCGCGTATTCTTCAACTTACCATTAACGTGACCTTGAGTTTGACAGCCCTCTGTTTCTATAGCATCATACATCTCCTGTGCGTGATCGCGTTCTTCTTTCGTACTTCTTTATTCTTTTTAAAACAAGAAGAAAGAAATTCAAAGTACAGTTGAAGCCTAACGTACAGTCGAAACACCCTCGGGATCGAAGCAGAAAAAGTGTCCGCAACAAACCAAAGACTAAAACAGTTGGCTGTAATTATGTATAAAATCCATAATAATCTTTCCCCATTGTATTTGAGGCGGATTTTTACCAATATTTCAAATGTACACACACATAATCGTAGAAATTCTGAGTCAAATTGTTACATTACCAGACCGAGAACTGAATATGCCAAAGGTAGCTTACACTATAGTGGGACCTGTTCTGTGGAACAAGATCCCTCAGAGATCAGAACAACGGCCCAATTTGAACGATTTTAAAACCTCTTTGAATAGGAAAGATTATAAAAGAAATAATGACCATTTAAGTTTTTATAGCATTTTATTCTTACATGCAATTTAGTAGTTCTATAGTTAAAACTTTTCGTTTAATGTAGTTAATGTTAATCACGACTCTTAGGAAGACCATAAACACTGTATGATAGGATTATTCGTGAATAAATAAAGATTGATGATGATGATGAACTGGAGCTGGCCGCTTACGGGAATGCGTACAGCTGAGTTTAAATGGCTAAATTCTGAGTTTTCAGAGATCGACAAAATGAACCACGACGGCAAAATGTTCAAGTTTCTGTTTAGAATTGAGTGCGGTTTTTTTTTAATATTAGGATAGCTCTTGCACCGATAGACAAACTGAATGCATCTAGCTATCGATTTTTAATTGATATTTTCTCGTCTTGGTTGCCACGGTGACGCCGAGAAAACGTCGATTATGAACTCGGGTCGTACAATTAACTTGTGATATTTGCATAACAATGCAGTTGAACATAGAAGCGAGGCAATTAGTGGCACAAGCTACAAAACAACGCGTTTTTCTTGCGCTTCTTAAACCCTTTTAATATAAAAACAGTTTTAAAATGTAGAAGAACTACAATTCTTTTATATTACTTTGTTTTTTAGAAAAAATAGTAAACGACTTTCCTCTATTAATAAAGAGTAGATTCGCATAAGCAACAGCGAGATCGTTTTACGATCTTTACGGCAAACTTTAACCAAGAGAGTTGTATATTTAGTTCTTCTCCGTTTTAAAACTATTTTTATACTAACATAGTTCAAGGAACTCGAAGAAAATCACGATGTTTTACAGCTTGTGCCCGAAATTGCCTCGCTTCAATGTTTAACTGTATTGTTATGCAAATATTTCAGGTTAACCGTGAAAAGGGCTATTGCCCGTACCGAAGTTCAAATGGAGACTGGGCACGAGTTTTTAAATTTAAATTCAATTAAAAATTGGACCCCGTAACAAGAAAGATCACATTAAAAATTAGTCAGTTTACCAAGTTTGAGGTTGTTTCGTTAGATTGCAACCATGTAGAAGGCTTTCAAAAATCAGAAAAATTAGAGACTTTGAATTGATTTGGGGGACGCCATCTCTGAATTAGAGACGTTTGTATGGAATTTGGACGACCTTTGACAGCTCACAGCCTGGTTACTATGTAATGTAACATAACCAAACTTGGTGAACTTACTAATTTTCATGCGATCTTTCTGGTGATGGGATTAATTTTTTATTAAATATGACGTAATTTGAACAATAGATAAACTAGTGCCCAGTCCCTTTTTGAACTTCGGAGCGGACAACTTGTTAGCGAGTAATCGTGCTCCTAATTTCCAAACTTAAACGGCCCGGGGTCGTAGCTATTAAAAAGTTATTTATCTTACTGTCCGACGGCGAACTCCTGTTCTTTCTTGAACTTCACAGCCTGTGAGAAAAGGAGACAACATCTTTCAGTTTTGTAAAGCCCTAGTATTTTAAATTCACTAAACCCTGTACGAGGACCGCGTTAGGGAATGTTCTTGAATATTGGACCGAGGACGGTTGGTCACAAGCAATGTTCTATTATACGACTTATGATGGTTTGTACAGCTAGCTACAAAAACGGCCCATTCAGTAGCGACTTGTAGATAGGTCGGAGTACGAGTACAAGATTGACTACGAGTTCGACTTTCGACTTTCGAATTCACGTTCCCAGGGCCCTCGCTCCTCCCTGTTGCTGACCAGTAGAGAAGGAGGCTCTAGGAACAAGATTGGTGTTAGACGAGATAATGTAAACCCTGCGCACTAGGTTTTGAAAAGTCATACTCGTACTCAATCCCAAATTCGTACTCCGATCTGTAGGTCACACAGTAGCTATAGAAGCCGTACAAATGCCGATGTTCATGTAAAACATTGTGGTTTTAGATACAATAATTGTTTTGACAATCCAGCAATAACCAATATAATCAGCCTAAACCTAACCTGCGCGATCAGGCGTCCTTGTCCTACCTCCACTAGAGGTGCACAAGGGAGGGGAGGGAGGGGAGGGCTTGCCGAGCGAGTTCCAAATAGTGTTTTGTTGTATTGAAATCGAAACTAAACTTAGACCATATAAAACTTAACTTACCTCGCCTTTATAGTGTCGCATTCTAATCCGCTCACCCGTGACGAGACTGTTAAAAAAAAATCACACAATAATAATTAATGAGTTCCAATATTAATGTCAAAAACTACCATGCAAGCCATTTCAGTTTTAGATCTGTTTTTCTATGTTTAGCTGCGGGTGCCCCTGTTATGATTAAAAGTATGCCTACAAGCTAGCCTAGTGGCTTATATATCAGGTCGGCACGTAACTCCGGTTTCCATAGCATGAAGCGACTATACCTATACTACTAATAATGCTAGTCATTGACAAGTAACCCCCCCCCCCCCCCCCGTATTTGTGTCAAATTGCCCTGGCTATTCATGATCACCGGTCTACCCATTTACTCCTGGGTGGAAACAATCTTGATCTTCATTTTGCAAAATTGTCAAAAACAAACCAGTACCACATGAAAGTACTGTTCAATAGCATACATTTGAATGGTCACACACAAACAGCACCACTTAAGTACTGCTAAGTAGCTTTCATTTGAATGATCACACACTAGGTTTTCACCCATAGACTCAAAAAGTACAACCACATTTATTGACTCAGGTTTAACTCTGGGAATGAAAGACTCACTCGTGCTCTTGTCTCAGTTTGATGTCGAGTGCATGGGTTACTGCCGTTTCGTTAGCCAAGGCCTCCATTGCATCTCTGCAAAAAATAGTGAAAGTAAAGATTATTGATGTGTCTTGCAGCAAGTTTACTGGATACTCGGACGAAATATATTATAGGAATAGTATATAATACATAGTATATAATATGTATAGTATAGAATTGTATAAGGTTCTGTTTTAGAAATACATTCCATAGAGCCTTTATTAGTTATATAAAGTATCAAAACTTATAGTCAGAGAATGTCACACAATATTACTCTCTTCAGTCAAGAGAGGGTGATCTAAGAGAAGCATTCCATCGTACATGGATATCTTGTAATGATAAATTTTTGAAATCTATTTTTAACTTTCAGTCCATAGCTGAGCTATTTTACGAGCGCTACCCTAATTGAACGTCAGTTCGCCGAGTAAACGATCCGGTGGGAAATAAAAATAACTTTCAATAGGCATGCGCGAAATCTTAACTAATAGATTAATTATAAAAAACTATCATAAGGCACGTAATCCTTCTCGCTTGCTCTCTTGTAATCCGAGGATCAATTCTATTCCAATACAGTCAAAGCTCTCTGAGCGGACACTCTCGTAAGCGGAGCAAGCTCTACTCACAGCCGCCTTGTCTAAGCCGCTGTTTTAGCTCTAGCTCATACAAACTCTGTATTTTAACACATTCCCGTAAGCGGCCACTGGCGGACACTTTTTCTCTGCTTTCCCGAAGGATGTCCGCTTTAAGGGAACTTCGACTGTATAGTTACGGAAAGGTGCACTGGTTTAATATAACAAGACAAGCTATTCAAAGTACAATTTGAATCGGTACTTGTGAATGCCCTGGGATGAATTAATGATCATGCAAATGATTATATAAAAGAGCAAACATGTTCTCCTCCCTGTGCACTCTATGGGCCTTAATCACGCGACGGGCCATCTTAAATCCCAGAGGTATTAAAACCTTTGTTTCCGCATCTGAAACCCCGCGTAAACTCGTTTTGAAAACGTCTGAATGCCAAGGCTTGGGGGACCTTAGGGATTAAAGAGCTATTGTTTTTACCACCATGGCGGGCTGTGAAAAGGCCCATTCTAATCCGCGGCATCGAAAGGTTGGCACCCCCGAGCCCACCCTCCCTGCGAGGAAGCCAGGTTTGAAGCCTCCTTGACTCTATTAAGCCTGGTTTGGGCGTGTCCCTCCGCAGGCCATAGCGCTTCCCCATACCTTATTTACATTTCGGGAATTCAACAATACGCCAGGGCAGAAATATTAACGCTATTAGCTAGCCACCGTTCATCTTGACTTCGTCTTATCGTTTACTTTCCTTTCTATTGTTTCGCCGTTTTTTTTTTATATATGATTGAAAACTTCCGAGTTATTTTAGCGGGCTTACATAAACAATAGTCTCGCATTTGGCGAGGAAATATGGCTCGTGGATATCTTGTCCGCGGACATTATACTGTGTCCGCAGAAGCGAAAAAAAAAAAAAAAGTTTTTCCGGAGTGACGAATGCTCGAGGAAAAACTCTGTGAGGCTTCGAGGAACAGATATAATGTCCAAAGACAAATATCCGAGCATATTTTTGAAGCCAATGGAGGCTATTGCTAGTTATTATCCTTCCAATATTTTTTCACAAGGCCACTCTGTTTGCCAGTGGAAGATCTCTCGTCGGCTAAGTTGCTGTTAAACAACAAAATAATTCTGTTGGCGTTTTCAAAAATATTTCTAATCTGTTCAAAACAATCAGTTTTATTTAATTTAGCAAATGTATTTGAGACGAAAACTGAAACCTGCTTAGCGTGAAACGGAAATTTTTCAAAACTGGTGGAATATCACTTGGGGAATATCACCCGGATATTCCCCAGTTTTGGTTGGGGTGCGTCACGTGACGTGTTTAGTTACCAATCGCGGGCAGGCGAGAAAAATTTTTGATGCGATTATAA
>MU826393.1:0-132829 GCA_029204205.1 Desmophyllum pertusum | reverse complement strand
ATCTTTCTGCGTGCTGGGATTTATTTTTTTAATATGACGTAATTTGAACAATAGATTAAACTAGTGCCCAGTCCCTTTTTGAACTTCGGGAGCGGACAACTTGTTAACGAGGTATATCGTGATCCTAATTTACAAACTTAAAACGGCCCGGGGTTCGTAGCTATTAAAAAGTTATTTATCTTACTGTCCGACGGCGAACTCCTCAGTATATCTTCTTGAACTTCACCGCCTGTGAGAAAAGGCGACACATCTTTCAGTTTTGTAAAGCCCTAGTATTTTTATTGCACTAAACCCTCTACGAGGACCGCGGATTAGGGAAATGTTCTTGAATATTGGACCGAGGACGAGTTGGTCTACAAGAAATGTTCTATTATACGACTTATGATGGTTTCGTACCGCTAGATACAAAGCTGGCTCATTCAGTAGCGAAGTGGAGGGAATTACGAGTACAAGATTGAATACGAGTACGACTCTCGAATTCAAGTTCCCAGAACCGTCGCTCCTCCCTAGTTGCTGACCAGTAGAGAAGCAGGCTCTAGGAACAAGAATGGTGTTAGACATGTTAATGTTAACCCTGCGCAATAGGTTTAAAAGTCATACTCGTACTCAATCTCAAATTCGTACTCTGATCTGTAGGTCACTAGCTAAGAAGCCGTACAAATGCCGATGTTCATGTAAAACATTCAACCTCGTTCCCAGGGTCTCTTGTCTTCCCGCCCCTGGAGCGGGAAGATGAGAGACCCTGGGAACGAGGTTGGTAAACATTGTGGTTTTAGATACAATAATTGTTTTGACAATCCAGGAATACCAATATAATCAGCCTAAATCTAACCTGCGCGATCAGGCGTCCTTGTGCCTACCTCCACTAGAGGTGCACAAGG
The DNA here is from genome assembly GCA_029204205.1 of Desmophyllum pertusum. Lineage (NCBI taxonomy): Eukaryota > Metazoa > Cnidaria > Anthozoa > Scleractinia > Caryophylliidae > Desmophyllum > Desmophyllum pertusum. Next base: position 131,948 of record MU826393.1, on the reverse strand, counting down.
GAGGGGAGGGAGGGGAGGGCTTGCCGAGTGAGTTCCAAATAGTGGTTTGTTGTATTGAAATCGAAACTAAACTTAGACCATATCAAACTTAACTTACCTCGCCTTTATAGTGTCGCATTCTTATCCGCTCGCCCGTGACGAGACTGTTAAAAAAAATCACACAATAATAATTCATGAGTTCCAGTATTAATGTCAAAAACTACATGAGTTTTATACCCGGGGGTACTCAAAATAGTTTTATACTGGGAGGCTCCGCCCAGAGGTCTAACCCCTTACCCTTTTATATACCATTTTTGACAGAAAAGGTACCCTTTTCATATACCTTCCATAGAAATTATGAAAATGGTACCTCATACCTAAATGACAGTTTTCCCTACACTTTTCTACACTTCAACTCGTGAAATCCCTAGACGTTTGTATGGAATTTGGACGACCTTTGACAGCTCACAGCCTGGTTACTATGTAATGTAACATAACCAAACTTGGTAAACTTACTAATTTTTATGCAATCTTTCTGGTGATGGGAGGAAATTTTTAATATGACGTAATTTGAACAATTGGTAAACTAGTGCCCAGTCTCTTTTTGAACTTCGGAACGGGCAATAGCCAGGGAAATTTGACAAAAATACTGGGGGTTACTTGCCAATGACTAGCATCCAACATCCAGGGGGAGAAGCAATAGAGCGTTTTCACCAAAATAACAAGATCGTTTTGCGTGTATCAAAAACATCAACAAACTCAGAGATTGTAGAGTAGGTAGAACTAAATATATTCCCCAAATTTTAACTTGGTAGTGTTCATTGCAACGAAGTTATCGGGAAAACAATATTCGGAAAATTACAGAGCTTAGTATGGGTCCGCCTTATTGGTGTACCAGTTTGGAACACCAATATGGCGGCCAAAAATGTCAGCGAGAAGAAAAAAAGATCAATTGTAGGATCAATAGTTTTGAATTTAAAATTTTGATGACGTCACGTGAAAACGCTCTATACTCCTAGACGCTTCATGCTATGGAAACCGGAGTTACGACCTGATAAGCCACTAGAGGCTAGCTTGTAGACATACTTTTAATAATAACAGGGGCATCCAACGGATCGTTTCGGTAGAATATCTGTTCGGAAGGTCTATAATCGTCTCACATATTCGGTTAGGGAAATGTCATCTCGAACTTTTAATATGGAAAACTGATATACCTTTTGTTTTCGGAGAGTTAAAAATGTCGTTTTGGGTACAAAACTTGGGTACAAAACAAAGGGTTACAAAATGAACTACAGTTCGGCTATTTTTGTTTCATTGTTGATCTCCCGTTTGGCAAGTCACGTAGCTAGAAAAACAGATCTAAAACCCCTGAGGGGGGGGGGGGTACTCCCTATAATGGACTATACGGGGAGGCTCCGCCCGAAAGGGGTGGAGAGAGGCACTGTGAGGTCCGTTCCCAAGCCACTGACAACTGACATTGACCCCGGCCAGGGCTCGAACCCAGACTGCTCGATCCCGAGTCCAACGCGCTAACCTTTAGTCCACCCCTTATTATTAAAACAATGTGATGCACAGGCACTCACTCATGCTCTTGTCTCAGTTTGATGTCGAGTGCATGGGTTACTGCCGTTTCGTTAGCCAAGGCCTCCATTGCCTCTCTGCAAAAATTAGTGAAAGTAAAGATTATTGATGTGTCTTGCAGCAAGTTTACTGGATACCCGGACGAAATTTATTTCTATAGAAATTGTATAAGGACCTGTTTTAGAAGTACATTCCATAGAGCCTTTAGTTATATAAAGTTTCAAAACTTAAATAATAGTCTTAGAATGTCACAAAATATTACGTATACTCTCTTCAAGAGAGGGTGATCTAAGAGACTGAATTCCCTCGCACATAAATCATCTTGTAATGATAAATTTTTGAAATCTATTTTTAACTTTCAGTCCATAGCTGAGCTATTGGCTAGCCACCGTTCTCTTGACTTCGTCTTTCGTTTTTTCTTTCCATTGTTTCGCTGGGTTTTTTTTAATTTCATTGAAACTTCCGAGTTATTTTACGGCTACAGAATGATATTCATACTCACGCTAGTTGTTGTTTGAGTTCCTTCAAGTTATTGTGTTGATTTACAGTAATCTCTTGCAATCTCTGCAATTTATAACAGTATTAAAACATTGTCACTCCCAGTACTGAGCAGTAATCGTCTTTACTTTGGTAAAACAAATAGTTTCACGGTTGTGGCAATCTCGTTTCCAGAGTCCTCGTTACCCTTGTCCAGCGGTGGAGCGGCCAACAAGGAGCTCTGGGGGAAGCGATCCGCCATGACAGGATTCTGGGACTTCCGGATCTACTGCGCATGTGTTCGACCCCATGTTTCAACTAACGGACGCCAAGATTCTTGGACTTCCGGTCTTACTGCGCAAGTCAGGCGGATCAGTCTATCCCAGAGGTCCTTGATGGCCGCTCCACCGCTGGACAAGGGTAACGAGGATTCTGGGAACGAGATTGCGGTTGTGGAAGCTCGATTTTGAAAAAAACATATTTCCTCATTGATGAGAGTTCTGAAATAGTTGAAGTCTGCAAAATGAAAGATTGTATTGAAAAGCATAAACTGAAGCCAATGATGAATGTCTTATTGTGAATGTATTTTTATTCAGTGAAACCTCGTAAGTATTAGGTCAGCGGTTCTACTAAAAAGCCTCGACCCAGTCCTCTGTGGTGCGTATTTATGCGTGACAGTGTTTAACAACAAGACTAACCTTAATTTTAACGTTGTCAGCCCAGCTGCCAGTTGATTCTCTACACGATTGCGTGACAAGAAAAAAAAAACGCGCGTTAGAAAATACATAAGATGTTTAGGATGAAGGACCATTTTATAAAATGAGAAGATTGAGGAAAACAGAAGTTTGCAAGCCACGAACCCATACAGTGTAAGGCAAATCAATATATCACTGAATTATCTCCTATAGTTAGAATTGCCTTCTCTGGAAGGACTGTATTATTCAGACGGAGCCTGAAGCTCTAGAATCCTTTTGGAGCCTTGTTCAGTCTCGTACCCATAGTCAACGGTCTCCTCGGTCAGCGGTAGTCGGTCGCCAGGTTAGACTCTGGGGGAATGGAATAAATATCGAATTTTTTCATTGGCTGTTCGTGTAACAAGAATAGCAGCGGAAGTGACTGTTATCCCAGATTTCTACAATTCCATTCTCCCAGAGTTCTACCTGGGGACGACCAACCGCTGACCGAGGAGACCGTGGACTCTGGGTACGAGATTGAGCCTTGTGACTAACACATTTTTGAGCTGTCACATCGTCCTTATATATATACCTTTTTAGAGTTTCAATCCGAGGCCCATCCTGATGGACTGTGGCTTGGCATTCAGGCAAAGACTGGAAATAGCAACAAAAGTATTTGTTATGTTTCTTATTTAAGGTGGTACTGGAGGCTAACGTGACCGTTTCAGAATTTGACACTTTCTTGTCAGCTTGAAGCCGATAATAAAAGGAAATTGTTTGCAAAATTTCAGTTCATGGGAATCATTTTTCAGCGAGATACTAGCACATGAACTTTCGTCTCTATGGCAAATTTAGCGGGAAAATTACAGTAATCAAGCCATATAAATTCCTGTTTAGATTTCATCAATTTTGTAAAATTTCTTAGAAATGACCACACCCTTAAATTGGATTACAGAAATTACAGAAATTCGTTAAATTTTTCTGAAACAAAAATATTTCCACCAGAATCTAGAAGAAGTAAAGAAGAAGTGATGTTGAAACTACTTCATTCCCATGACTATATTTTGTGATTCAGCTCTTCAAAGCACTGCCCGAAATTGACCAAAGTAGCCTCCAGGACAACCTTAACCAATTTCCTCCAACTGTGTGCGAGTTTGAAACCTTGTTGACTGTTCTGTTCAATAGCCATTCTTTCTCTCCACTTGGATCGGCGCGATTAGCAGGGTGGATAAAGGAGCTATGTCACGATATCTTAATATAATTTAAGTCATTTTTGCGAAGTGAAAAATCACCTTCAAATTGAAGAAAGCCTCAAAATAATAGTTACCTAAGGTAGAAAAACACCAACCAGGTAATAAGAAACTATACAGGAACAAGGATGGTTGCGAGTTTTAAACCTTTGAAACCTATTTTTTTAGTGATTTAGATATTCTTATCTTACGCGTGACAGTGTTGAACAACAAGACCCACCTGAATCGTATCTACGTTGCCTGCCCAGTTGTTTGGCTCTCTACAGGATTGCGTGACATAACAAAAAAAGCAACGCGTTAGAAAACATGCAATATTTAAGAATTTCACCTGTGACATCTTCCTTAACTTACTTTTGAAGAATTTTGATCTTTGGAGAGCAGGCTTGATGTTCATGGACTGAAGTTTGGTATTCAGGCAAAGGCTGGAAATAAACAACAAATAATTATTTTTTTTTTTAGCGATTGCGTAGCTATGCGTGACGATGTTAAACAACAAGACTCACCTGAATCGTATCTACGTTGCTTGCCCAGTTGTTTGGCTCACTACAAGATTGCGTGACATAAAAAAAACAGTAACGCGTTAGAAAATATGCAATATTTAAGAATTTCACCTGTGACATCTTCCTTAACTTACCTTTGAAGAATTTTGATCTTTGGAGAGCAGGCTTGTTGTACATGGGCTGCAGCTTGGTATTCAGGCAAAGGCTGGAAATAAACACAAAATAATAATTATTTTTTTAGCGATTTAGTCTTTTGTGGTGCGTAGTTACGCGTGACAGTGTTAAACAACAAGACTCACCTGAATCATATTCACGTTGCCTGCCCAGTTGTTTGGCTCACTACAAGATTGCGTGACATAAAAAAAAACAGCAACGCGTTAGAAAATATGCAATATTTAAGAATTTCACCTGCGACATCTTCCATAACTTATATTACCTTAAAAGGAGTATTTTTGGAGCACCAGGTTGTTTCTCTTGGGTTACACCCTGGGTTGCAGCTTGGTATTGTAAAACCGGCTGGAAATAAACACAAAATAAATATTTTTTCTCACTGTGTGCGAGTTTGAAACCTTGTTGACAGACTGTTCAGTTTGTAATTAAAGTTAAGTCATAATTTTTTAGTGATTTAAATATTCTTAGTCCGTTGCGGTGTGTAGTTACGCGTGACAGTGTTACAAACAAGACTCACCTGAATCATATTCACGTTGCCTACCCAGCTGTGTGGCTCGCTACAGGATTGCGTGACAAGAAAAAAAAAAGGAACGCGTTAGAAAATATGCAAGATTTAGGAATTTCAGCTGTGACATCTTCCTTGATTTACCTTTGAATAAATGTTGTTATGATTGTTGGAACGCCTTGTTCGTCTTGGACTGCAGCTTGGTATTGCAAAGGCGGCTGGAAATAAACACAAGATAAATATTGTTTCATTTAATAGTTTTACTTATTTTTTCTCACTGTGTGCGAGTTTAAAACCTTCTTAACAGACTGTTCAGTTTTGTAACTAAAGTTAAGTGATAATTTTTAGTGATTTAGATATTGTTACCTCTCTAACTAGTCCTCTTTGTGCTTAGTTACGCGTGACAGTGTTACAAACAAGACTCACCTGAATCATATTCACGTTGCCTACCCAGTTGTTTGCCATATTCACGTTGCCTACCCAGTTGTTTGCCTCTCTACAGGATTGCGTGACATAAAAAAAAACAGCAACGCGTTAGCAAAGAGTCAGGAATTTCATCTGTAACATATTCCTTTTTACGAGTGAATGCAATGAAACGAGTTTAGCTGTGGAAACAGATATGCAAATGTTCACTCACTCGATGGGCTGTAAAGATTAATTTATGAATATTAATTTATGCATTTTTCTAGTTAACTTACGTACCTTTGAATTATTTCTATTTCTTGAGGGCGCTGTTGTTCTTGGGCCGCAGCTTGGTATTGCAAAGGCGGCTGGAAATAAACACAAAATAATTATTGTTCCGTCAGTTTCAGTCACCTAGTGCGGGTTTGAAATCTTCTTGACAGACTGTTCAGTTTTGTAAGTCCGTACTGCGCATGCTCAGGGTTTGTTTACATTTTTGTTTTGAATTTGTTGATTGGTTACACTTTGGTGATAGCGTACACGAAGTTGTTATTAAGTTTTTGAGTCCGCCATTACGTGTCGTTGAGTTCCTGAATGCTCGATGAGCTGAAACGTCGGTTTGGGATAACGCCGAGGTTCTTCTACTCGTTATTATTGTTTAGCAAGGATATCTGGCGTTGATAATGAAGAAAAATGTAAGTTTGTACAACAATTTCTATTTTTGCTAGTATTTACATTCCTTCGTATTCGACTCATAAACATAGCAGGCGGAGATTGCGCAGTACGGACTGTGAATCATCTTTAAGTCGTAATTTGTAGTGATTTAGATATTCTTATCTCTCTCACTAGTGCGCTCTGTGGAGCGTAGTGACCGTGACGGTGTTAAACAGCTAGCTGGCGTTCCACAAATAAAAATCATAAGGTATTACTTAGAATAATTATTTGTGGAGCGCCAGGTTGCTGTTCTTTGGCTGCAGCCATTGCAAAGTCTGGAAATAAACACAAAATAAATATTGTTTCATCAATTTTGCGTATTTTCTTTTAGTGATTTAGATATTCTTAACTCTCTAACTAGTCCTCTATGGAGCATATTTATGCGTGAGAGTATTCACCAAGACTCACCTGAATCGTATCTACGTTGCCTTCCCAGTTGTTTGCCTCTCTACAGGATTGCGTGACAAGAAAAAAACAAAACAGCAACGCGTTAGAAAACATGCAACATTTAAGAATTTCAGCTGTGAAATCTTCCTTAACTTACCTTTGAAGAATTGTGATCTTTGGAGAGCAGGCTTGTTGTACATAGGCTGCAGCTTGGTATTCAGGCAAAGGCTGGAAATAAACACAAAATAATTATTATTATTTAGCGATTTAGTCCTTTGTGGTGCGCATGCGTAGCTATTCGTGACGATGTTAAACAACAAGACCCACCTGAATCATTACGTTGCCTGCCCAGTTGTTTGGCTCGCTACAATATTGCGTGACAAGAAAAAAAGAACGCGTTAGAAAATACGCATTTACAAGATTTAGAAATGTCAGCTATGACATCTTCCTATAACTTACTTTTGAATAATTTTGATATTTTGAGAGAAGGATTGTTGTACATGGGCTGCAGCTTGGTATTCAGGCAAAGGCTGGAAATGAACACAAAATAATTATTATTTTTAACGATTTAGTCCTTTGTGGTGCGCATGCGTAGCTATGCGTGACGATGTTAAACAACAAGACTCACCTGAATCATTACGTTGCCTGCCCAGTTGTTTGGCTCGCTGCAGGATTGCGTGACAAGAAAAAAAAAACGCGTTAGAAAATATGCATTTGCAAGATTTAGAAATGTCAGCTATGACATCTTCCTATAACTTACTTTTGAATAATTTTGATATTTGGAGAGCAGGCTTGTTGTACATGGGCTGCAGCTTGGTATTCAGGCAAAGGCTGGAAATAAACACAAAATAATTATTATATTTTAGCGATTTAGTCCTCTGTGGTGCGTAGCTATGCGTGACGATGTTAAACAACAAGACCCACCTGAATCATTACGTTGCCTGCCCAGTTGTTAGGCTCGCTACAGGATTGCGTGACAAGAAAAAAAAGAACGCGTTAGAAAATATGCATTTGCAAGATTTAGAAATGTCAGCTATGACATCTTCCTTAACTTACCTCTGAATGGTTTGTATTTGTGGAATACCAGCTTGTTGTTCTTGGGCTGCAGCTTGGCGTTGCAAAGGCTGGAAATAAACACAAAATTGTTCATCAGTTTTACTATTAAGTTTTCGTGTGCGAGTTTGAAACCTGCGTGGCCAGAGAAAAATCAATGTGTTTATAAAAAATATACCAGATATTTAGGACGAATAAGTTGATTAAAAGTGAAGGAGGAATAGTGGTCAAATCGGTTGGGAGAAAAAACAAATAAAAAGGTAAACAAAACAACAACTTATTATAAGAAAACAAAGTAAACAGAAAGGTGAAATATAAAACAAGAACTCATACCGATCAAGAAAAAAAAATAGCTGGATTATGTGATTAGAGAGAACAACATTTTCTGCCAGGACGAAATGACATATCTTGAAGCCCTGTATGTTTTAAACGGTCTTGGATCGGAGTTCTGACACATTTTTCGTGCAACAGATATTATTAAATAGGAAACAGTATAATTAGGTGGGAAGACCTACAGTGGTTTATAAAGATTCAAATCCTAAAATATTCAAATGTTATAAGTACAGTCGAACCCGATTAAGCGGCCACCCTCGGGGAAATGGCAAGTGGCTGCTAAATAGGGGTTGGCCGCTTAATCGGGGTTTTCATTTACAGTATTATACTGATATTGGGACTTTGATAGCTGGCCGCTTAATCGGGGTTGGCCACTTAATAGGTGGCCGCTTAATCTGGGTTCGACTGTAGTTGAATTCTTGTAGCCCCCCGATAATTGAAACTCAAAGACTTTGCGAATTTGAAAGCTTATTGGCTCTTCAGCTCCAACATCGAAGTTTACTCATAATATAATTTTTCGATGAACAATTTAATTTTTTTAGATATTATTGTGATGTTATTATAAACACTCGATGGAATATTCCGCTCTCGTTCGCCCAAAATACGCCTGTTATGCAGGCTAACGCAATCAGCAAGGGTGGTTTACGGGGCGAGGGAGGGACGGGAGTTGGTTGTCACTCGCTTCCTCGATCTCCTAAATCCGTCAAAAAGGAAATTCATTTGAAAATGGAAAATAAACACAAGTGCACTGGTCAGATGTCAAAATTGTTGTTGTTTTAGCTATTTTTATTCTTATTGTTTTCTCTGTTAGCGCCTGAACTGTCACACTTCTCCCTTCACCCCTCGCTGTTCCCCTGTAAAAGTTCCGGATACGCCCTTGAATCAGATTTTGTTTTATGCTCCAAGGATCAAAATCAGGCTGATTTTCTCTGATTTCTACTTCAAATGCATCCGTTGGTATAGTATGCCCCGTTCAATGCTCAGCAAATAGAGCCGTTTTAAAGTGGTATATATCAACCAGTGCTCAGTATTAAAATATAAAAAATTCGCGTGCTAAATAAATTACATTAAATTATTTCCGATGATTCAACTATTAGTGGAAGTTAAAATTTCTACTTTATTTGTGTTTTGCTTTCGACGGTTTAGAACCAAGCCAAAGAAAATTAATAGCTGGACAAAAGCGCTGACTTTCTACGAGTATTAACTTTCCGCAAACTTATTAAAATTTACCTGACATGCTGCTGGCATCACCACAGTTTCCTCCCAAGGCGAAGGAGTGACCTCCTTTTCCTCGCCTGGTTCGTCATCTAAGAAGAAAAGACTTCTCTCGATCTGGTCTTGTTGCTCCTCTAGGGAGAAATGACATGTGTCATATTGTTCTTGATGTTCCGCTAAGGAAAAATAAAAGAAAAAAGCTCAAATCACAGCTCGAAATTCAAGATGAATTTTACGCACAAAAAATACAAAAATCGACAAAAAAACAAAATAACTACATTTAATTTACCTTTTTGAATAGCGTCCATGATGATTGTTCCTTACGTTTGTGTTTTCTCTAACTGTTTTCGTATTTTTAGCAAGCGAAAAAATTCCCCGACTGATTCCGAAAACCCACTAAACTCCACTGCGCCGAACGTCGCATTCGTGACGTAATAATAGGCTACGCGCGCCTTATAAGGCAAAACGTGCGCCTGCACGAGCGGCAGTGTCATGAAATCTTGGCACATTTGCAAGTCACGCAAATGTTTTGGAAATAATACTGAGACCGTCAAAATACATCTACAATGTAATTTTTTATATCCTAGTCATTTTAAAATCTCTCCCGGCCGTCTTTAAATTTCTTTAAGACAAATAAAGCTTATTTTGTACTGTTTTTCATACAATCATACAATTGACTTGGAATCAGGTTCGAGGCTGTCACGTCCCGAATCGTTTCGCCTCGGTCTTGACTCGGTCTCCTGAAATACGTATTAAAAGAACTTTGTCAATGTTCCGTCGCCTTTAACTCTTGACCAAGTTCTTGACTAAATAAGTTTGATGATAAATTATTTATTCTACGAAGTTTGGTTCCAAAAGAACAGACACTAAAAGTGAAATTATTTTCCCGTCCATCTTGAGCGCTCGATCGAAGAATTCTTGCCAGTTCTGTGTTAAAAAAGCATTATAAAGACGCCAAAAATCAACCTTTCGACTTCATAATGTAAACGAAAGTAGAACTGATTAATTGATTTTGGAAGGTATAAAAAGAAAACCCGCAAAATTCCCGCAGAATGACAGGAATATAGCTTAAATTCATTTCCGAACAAGAAAAGCCAGCTCGAAGGCGCTCTCTTCGCCATGTTGTCCTCTGGCCGTTGAAATAGCTGGAAATAGCAAAAAATAATACCTATCAGCTTTTATAATATTGTGGGCTTCTAACCATAAATTTATGAATGAAATAAAAAAAGGGTATTATTACTTTACTTAACGAAAAATAATTGAAGCTGAGAATTATTTCAAAACGAGACGAAAATTAAGAAATGAGCTTTTGGAAATGCATCGCTCAACTTCTTCGAGTAGAATTTCGCTGAAAATTTACAACGTGCCAGAAATACCTGGAAATACTGAAGGAAAGTTGAACTATCTGAGGATTTAGGTTATTCAAGCGATGCCAAAAACCTAAACTTAAGTAAGCTTAATCATAATCATTGAAAAGCACAGGGCTACACTTGACGAAGAAAAATTCACAACGAAATCAGATTTGTAAAGTAGACGAACTCACCGTTTCGCAAACCAGACCATTTTCTGTGACACCATTACAAAGTTCCTCTGAATTAGTCTATTTTCTTTTCTTCGGGCGAATCTTGAGAGTTTTGTTAAAATATTTAGTGCTTTTCTCCCGAGGTGCGCGGAAAATCCCGAGAGAAGCCGCCCGCTCAGATAGCTATGGGGCGAAATTGTTCACCAGGGGGACACCCTCGGGACATGAAGTGTAAATTAAAATGAAAGCAAGGATAGAGGTGGGGGGGGGGGGGGGGGGGGGCTCAAGATAAAATAAGTCACTCAAGTGAGGGGGGCTTAACATTTTATTTCAAGTACATATTACATTGGCGAATCCATACCTATTTATTGGGTGGGGACCGAAAACCTTTCCTGAAAATAACACACATGCTCTTTTCCTTCGGTTATGGCTCTGTTGTACATCTACGGAGGTGATATTTGTTCCAGACGCGGATGTCTAACAATTAAAAAGTGTAGTAGGAGTTCTTCTTTCTGTTATAAGATTTTAATCCTCATGTGCGTGTAGAGAAAATGCAGGGTACTTTTATAAAGGTGTGTGTATACTGTGAGGGGGGGGGGGGGTGTACATAATTTCTGACTGATTAGAGGGGGGCAATAACTAAATTTACTCCTTTAGGAGGGGGGGGGGGGGTATTACCTAATATTTTCCTACATGAAGCCCATTTTCTGTAGTTATTATCCTTCAAATATTTTTATCCAAGGCCCGCTCTTTCAGGTGATCTTCGCCAAGCTGTTGAACGTCAAAATAATTATGTTAGCGTTAAAAAATATCGCTAGTGTGTTCAAATCATTTTGTTCTATACAATTTAAAATTTTATTTTGAACGAAAACTGAACGTGCGGACGTAAAACGCAAATTTTTAAAACTGGGGAATATCACCGGATATTCCCCAGTTTTGGCTGCATCACGTGACGTGTTTAGACAGGAGCCCATCACTAGGAGCGAGCAACTGGACTGGATTCGTGTCACAGCGTTTTTACAGACCAGGTTATTTTTAGATTCGCTTTTCCCGCGAATTCGTATTCCCGCCAGACAATCAAACGTTTTTCCTTTGTAATCATTAATTGGCGTTACCGCGTAACAAAGGCCGCAATTAGGTCGCCATCTTTTTAATTGTCTTTTATTTCATTTCATATTACACATGGGACCAGTGACAAATTTTCCCGGGAAAAAGGAATCTAAAAATAAACCGGTCTGTAAAAACGCTGTGACATAGGCGTAGTGTCGGAGTTGCTCGCTCCTTGTGATGGGCTCCTGGTTTAGACCAATCGCGCGCGAAAAAATATTTGATGGATTATAACGCAGGATATCTGTTGAAAACGGCCAACAGATATCGAGTGCATCATGACCATATTTGGACAGTGTTACAATTTGTTGAATAATAAAACCCGATTCTTGTTTTGTTTCAGTTAGTGGTGTAATAGTAGAGTTCGAAAAAATTAATGTGAATTTTCATGAAAATTTATGATTTGAAATAAGCCCCCCCTCTCAATTAAGCCCCCTCTCTAATAAGCCACCCCCCCCCCCCCCCCCCTTCTTGAGGCCTGAAATTAAATAAGCCCCCAGGGGCTTAATAGAGCTTTTACGGTATATATTCCCCAGTTTTGGCTGCATCACGTGACGTGTTTAGACGAATTGCGCGCGAGAAAAATATTGGATGGATTATAATAGACCAATTTCGATATATTAATATTCTAACTTGGCTCCGAGGCTTAGGGGAATAAACAAAAAAAATCGACAATAAATCACATCGAGGTTGAGGGAAGAATAAATCATTTCTTTTGTTTTATTCCCCTAAGCCTCGGAGCCAAGTTAGAATATTAATATATCGAAATTGGTCTATTGTTAAATATCTTCTATTTTCAACTCATCCGAGATGCACTCAAAGAGCCAGGATGGTGGTGGGGTGGGGAGGGTGGTAGTGAAGGTGGGTCTTTTATTGTTCAAAATAAAGGAGGAGTGGACCCCCGTCTCGAGCCACCACTGATTACCTACGCGCGTAAAGGACTTCACTGAGACAGCGAGCAGTTGGTATTTCTTTTTCAGATCCTTCGCAAATCAAGTACCCTGGGTACCAGAGGTTTTTTCTCGCTCGCGTCGCGTCGGGATTGACCGGAAAGCCTCTGGCACTCAGCGGTACAAATCAAGGACCGGTGTAAATGCATATCGCATACCAGTCGTCGCTCGATTTTCATTCTCACAATTTTTTTTATTCTTGCGTCATAGCAACTTACGTCCGCCATGATGCAACGAGGCACTGCGCCTGCGTATGTCACCTTGTGTTTATACTTATCGCATTATGCTTACGTCATATGTGTAAACCAGCCTTTACTTATAAGCACACGCAAGTAGCAAAAAGCCATTTCAATGCTCCAGCGAGCGCTGCAATTTGGTACTTGAAGTGAACAACAAAACTTGCGTGTCCTTAATTGCAATCAAATGTGACCTCGATCAAAGTGAACGCAAGTACTTGCAACTGTGCGCAAGTGCTGACCAAACAAAGTCGCAAGTAGATGCAAGTTTGCAACTTGCAGTCAAAAGTCTCCGTTTGGCCAGGGATTAAGGAATTCAAAGTTTTCGAGGTTTCAATTTTAGTAACACTCACCAAAGAGGTATTTATAGTGACTTTTAGATCAGGAGTACGAGTATGAGATTGAATGCGAGTACGACTTTTCAAACCCAGTGCGCAGGGTTTACATTAACACGTCTAAAGCCCGGGCCAAACGAGGATGAAAGTTAGCTCTCATGAGAGTTTTCGTCAACTCTCATCGACTATCATGAAGCGTGGGCCAAACGAGAGAAAACTCTCGACGACTCTCCAGAAAAATTTGAGCAGGTTCAAATTCGACGAGAGTCGATAAGAGCGCATGAGAGTTTCAGGCCAAACGAGAGCGATCGAGAGTTTGAACTCTCATCAACTCTCTTCCTCGTTTGGACCCGGCTTAACACAAATCTCGTTCCTAGAGCCTTCTTCAATACTGGTCAGTACTCGTAGTCAATCTCGTACTCGTACTTCGATATAAGGTCGCTAATACTGAATGAACCAAAGAGGATGAGCAGAGATGCAGTGAGATGTGATATCCTTGACTAAAGTTTCCGAGGAAACTGAATTCAAATTGAACAACACACACCGTATAACAAAAAATTCCCCCAATTTAATAAAATTCAATTTAAAAAAATAAAAATATATATCTAAATAAATTAAATTAAAATATATCTTATATTACATTAATTATTTCTTATCGAAATGCAGTTTGTAAGTAGCAGAGTCTTTTTAAGTACACAGTGTATTTTCAAGTCTGTTAAATCTTTCACTCTCATAGTTAAACTAGTGAGTCAATAAATGTGGCTGTGACTTTGTTGAGTCTGTAGATAAACCTAGTATGTGACCATTCGAATGAAAGCTATTGAGCAACACTTTCATGTGCCTGTTAGTTTCTGACAATTTTACAAAATAAAATTCACGATGTTTCCTCAGTTAGCACTCTTGGGAGTGAAATGATTAAATAGTTTTATCAGAATCTTTTCCAAGATTAATATGTTGTTACCAGGATACACTGTTCTTAGAGTCTTTTTGAATACTTGTTACCGGTCTTTATCATAACACTGTTCCGCTGAGCTCCAGTTTTAACACAGACTTGATCTCTACTTTATCCATAATGATGTCCATTGATGACTGCCAGGTGGCTTTCCAGTTACTAGTCTTTATCATAACACTGTTCCACTGAGCTCCAGTCTTTTTTCCACAGCCTTGATCTCTACTTTATCCATGATGATGTCCATTCATGACTGCCAGCTGGCTTTCCCCCCGGGCTTTCCGCATACGTGAACCACATCAACTCATCACTGATCTTCCATCACATTACACCCACATCACCACATCACTGATCTTCCATCACATTACACCCACATCAACTCATCACTGATCTTCCATCACATTACACCCACACCACCACATCACTGATCTTCCATCACATTACACCCATATCCACTTATCTTCCAATAACGGCAATTTTCCACCTACACTTTCAACATTCACCGTTCAGTACCTTCAATAAACTAACAACACCTCAAATACCCCGGTCTTCGACAGTGCCTATCGACAGCCTTGGATGACCCATCAGCGGCTTACAACTATCCTGTAAGCCGCTGATGGGTCATCCAAGGGTGACGATTGCACTGTCGAAGACCGGGGTATTTGAGGTGTTGTTAGTTTATTGAAGACTACCCTTTCACTCTCTCTTCAGTCTGTTCCTATTCCAACCAACCCAACTACCCAACTACCCGTCGTCCTTTTCTAACCTTGCAAGCCAACTACCCAACTACCCGTCATCCTTTTCTAACCTTGCAAGCTAACTAACCAACTACCCAACTACCCGTCGTTCCACCTTCTTGGAGTGCCATGCGGCTTGTCTTGAGTTGTTCGCATTTCAGTTCGATTCTCTCCTGGTAACTACTAGTCTCTGACTGACTGGTTATTATTAGTTTTTTGTTTTCTCAACTAGACTTAAGAGCATGCACGTGGCCAACACCACAGTACTTCATTATTTGAAATTTATATTAAAATAATAATAAAATAAATAAATAAATTGATTCCCTCCTCCCTCCCCCCTGTGATTTTCGAATTAATTAAAGCGATTTTAGGGCGTCAACAAGGCGCCCAAAAAATCGCTTGACTGCTCGGTATTTGCCGACAAAGCCACTGTTCAGTTTATGGTGTAGCGTTTCATTCTGAAAAAAAAAGAAAACAATAAAAATTCAGGTTAATGATACAGATTATTACAATGTAGATGGGTTCGAAATAGACTACCGGAGCAGCTTCTGTCCTCCAAGCTTTTCCCCGGGGGAAATTCCGGTATAAAAGTGACGAGGTGATCGTCGTACCTTTTAGGGGTGAAATCATGTGGTTTGGTACCGTTTAGGGTGTTAAAATCTTAAATGAACGCCGTTAGAGTTATCCTGCCACCTTTAAGAGTATTGAAGCCAAAAAAAAAATGTCAGAAACTAGTTTAAGAATTGGTACCTCTTAGCCACACCCACAAAACAAGATTCTGGTACCTTTTAGGGGTTCTTTTCAAAATGTCCGACGATTATCTCCGTCACTTTTATATGGGAGCCCACCCGAGGGGTTTGCATTCGTATTATTTATAGAGGGCTATGTGTACCATTCGACTCGTTTTTGTCGCTTCTCGTTCAATGATCGTTGAGTGCAAGCATAGTTAATAGCGGGAAACATGACGAGCCGCAGAAGACTAATCCCATTCAGAGAGTGATCGACGGTTGCTAACGAAAAAAAATCATCGCTCACGGTAATCTGTCAGCAATAAGGGGTGCACAATCTCTCGTTTTGCACTCACACTATGTAGTTGAATTACGTAACCAAAACGTTTCGGGTTAGTTACCTGGAAACAACTCACTTATTGTGTTTTGTGCACGGTCAAGGCCAAAATATCGAACAAAAGCATGGAACAAAGAACTTTGTTGGGCTTCATAACCATTTTCCTTTAACAACTTTATATAAGTAAGGCGGACTAATTGTCACGTTCATGACAAGTGAAATGGTGGTTTGAGTCACGTAAAGGCCGTCAAATTACGTCATTGCAACGGTAGACTCAAAGTGGCTCATCTTTGACTCAAGCTAAGGTCATCATGTAATCATGTTTGATCGATTTTAACAAGCTACGTACCTCTTCTTCGAGTGTCTCGATAGTCCTGCAAATTAAAAACACAAAAAGCACAAGTGTCAGCAATGAATTAGGAGACTGGACACGAGTTTTTAAATTTTAATTAAATTAAAAATTGGAGCCCTATCACAAGAAAGATCGCATTAAAATTAGTCATTTTACCAAGTTTGGGGTCGTTTCGTTAGATTTCAACCATGTAAAAGGCTTTCAAAAATCAGAAAAATTAGAGACTTTGTATGGATTTTGGGGAAGCCATCTCTGAATCAGAGACATTTGTATGGAATTTGAGCGACCTTTGACAGCTCACAGCCTGGTTACTATGCAATGTAACATAACCAAACTTGGTAAACGTACTCATGTTTATGCGATGATCCATTTCGTAATAAATGATGCAATTTGAACAATGGGTAAACTAGGACCCAGTCTCTTTTTGAATTTCGGAACGGGCAATCCTAATCGCTACTTTACCCATGGATCATATAGAAATGATGCAGGGCTAAGAGCTGACAAAGTTAATATACGACCGAGGGTCAATTAGAAAAGAACTCATTTCCCAAAGGAGAGAATTTCTTTGAAACAACACGATGGCCGTCGTGACGTCATATGAAAACGCTCTTTAGCATTTTCCGACATTTCCTTCTCTATTGTTTTTTAAGGTTTATCTGCACAGCGAAGGTATACTTACGCTTTCATTTCGGCTTTCTCTTCCTTGTCGGCCTAAAATATATGAAACAAATTAGAGGTTAACATCAATTTCTCTATTCTCGTTACCTAGATCCCCTGATATCTTGAGGAGGAATCAAATGTATCAATTGTCAGTCATTCGTTCCCGCCAAAACAAGCACTTGTTGCTTGTTCCCGCGACGCGACACTTGTTCCCGCAAAAAGGGCATTTGATCCCGCGGCAATTGTTCCCGCCAAAACAGCACTTGTTCCCGCGACTGAATTTTGGCATCGCGCGGATTCGCCAGCTGCACAGGTAAGTGCTAAACCCGACCTCGTTTACAAGGTCTTTGGAATGAGGTTGTTGCTGTGATGGCGGACATCTATCAAACAGTCAGCAGTAGTAAAATTTACCTCGATTATCCTGCCTCTTTTGATGCCTTTTGCTATGGACTTCTTTAGGCGTTGATTCATGGATGCCAGGTCTTGTCTGGCCTTGTCCAATCTGGAGAAGAAATAATCACTGTTGTGATTAAAAGCGCCTATGAACTTACTCGTGAATGATTAAATTAATATGCATAAATTAATATACATAAATTAATATGCATAAATTAATATGTATATGCATAGATTAATATGCATAAATTACAAGCGCGATTAACGTTTACAGCCCATCTACCGAACGAGTGCAATTTGTCCACCAAATGCTGTAACCCGTTCATTGCTCTCGCATTCACGCGTTGAAAAAAATGGTTTCACGACGATTATTAAAGTAAGGCACGGTTCAAACGTGGCGCTATCGTGGTCGTGTCAAATTCGATTAATTATGACCTGGAAAGCCATTTGAAAGCAATGGTCACGCAATATGGTCACGGAAATGGTATTGTCATCAAATGATTCACAAGAAAGTGATGTGCATGTGAATTTTTTGGGTAAAATATGAAAAACCTCTAAGTTATCTGTACTTACTTTTTTGTAGCTTTCTTGCTGCATTTCTTGGAATCATTGAGCTAGAATTTACAAACAAACAAATTATCATAACACAGTCATTGTAACTCAAGCAATCTGATGCTCGTTCATCTCATATTCGATATGTTTGAAGAGAAAACGAGCCAGTGATTATATTTTACTGTCAGCGGCGTTACTAGGCAACATGGTCTTCAGATAACTAAATTTATTCCGTTTCTAATTACACTGCAAGAATATGTAACGACACTCGCTGATCTTTCAAATAAAATATCATCAAAAATTATCACTAAAAAAGTTCATCAATATCTTTTGGTTTATATAAGTGGGAAGGAAGTCTACGGAAGGCCAACCTCGTCCCCAGAGTCTTCTCCGCTTTCAAGATGGCGGGTGAGCGCGAGGGAGACCCTGGCGAAGAGCAGGTCACGTGACCACAAAATTAGACAATCGCGAGCCCGCCGCCATTTTGAAACAATCAAAATCTCCAATATTTTTGGAGACACGTGACCTGCTGTTCGCCAGGGTCTTCTTCGCGCCCACTCACCGTCTTGAAAGCGGAGATGGCCCTGGGGACGAGGTTGACGGAAGGCGGGAGAAGAAAAGCGGAGAGTGAGATTCCCAAGGTGGCCGGAAGCGGGAAAAATAGGAAACCATTTCGCAATATTGCGTAATATTTTGTAATAGAAAAAGCACAAAAGAAGGGGTGGGAACCGGGGGTACAAGGAATAGCACGGGGAGTTCTAAGCCCCCTGTCTCCTTCGCTGACGTGTTGGGTCGTCACGCAACGCTTTTCACCACGAAGGAGAGTTGCGTGACGATGCGATATTTATTATCCAACGTTACCTTGCTTTGTATCGCTGCATTCTCCGCAGTAAGTTCGTCCCGTGTTCTGTTGATGAAAAGAACAAACAAACGAGCACACTTGGTGTTATGTTTAACATTAAATAAGACTTTGACACGGGAGGGACAGATGGGGATTCTAAACGCAAATGGCTTAGAGGGGGCTGGAGGGGGACTTTTCACAGCTGGGCAGTCTTGGTGCGTATGAAAACCTGAAATCATCTGAATTTTTTTGGCCATGAAGACTTGTCGTGTCCAATCACACGTCACTTTTGAATATTGCTTCAAATAATCTAAGTCTATCAAATGCTTTCTTAGTGTCGAAGTTTTACAGATTTCAATCACAATTTCAATCAATACTGACCCTTCGTTAAAATGGCAGCCAATTTAAAAATATTTTGTATGCATTTAAATTAGCCTGACTAACCTCGTTTTTGAGTTTATAATTCAAAATAATTTTTATTCTAGAACGAGGTTAGTCAGGCTAATTTAAATGCATACAAAATAATTTTAAATTGGCAGTCATTTTTAAAAAGGGTCTATACTGTAGTTCAATTCGGTATACCTTTTAGTTTTTGTATATTGTCACTTTTTAGTTGACAAACAACTCCCAATATTTATTTTATAACGAATATCTCATATCTGAAAGCACTCCTTTTAAAAAGTTGAGTAAAAAAGTTCATTTTTCTATGATCGTAGATGGATGGATAAATTTTACGAAAGTAGTGAAATTTCACTTACGATTCCAAAGTCTCCAGACAGTCGCCCAGCTTGAATAAAAAGAGGAAACAGTATCAGAATCAGTTATGAAAATATAACAATTATGATTAGTTAATTTTGTCATACATTAATAATACTTTATTTTCACGTATCAGACTTACACTTTTCTGCCCAGCTTCAGTCTGTCAGATCAACAATACCTACTTCTCATTGAGTATCGAAAACTAAATTATCCCAGTAAGATATAAATATACCAAATAGAAAACGTTTTCCGTGTTTTCATAGAGTTATGGTAACACGAGTGAAATTTGGTTGAACGATAAATGCTATGGAAACACGGGCCGCAGGCGAGTGTCGAGTTGTCCCAAACTTTCACGAGTGTTACCAGAACTCTATGATAAGGCAGACTCGTACCAGTCTCTATTTCTGTGATTTTGGGATGAGAGAAGATTGGTTACGATTGAGGCGCGCGGCGCGTGGGGTTAACGCGCGGGGAGTCAATCCACTCTCGTATCCAATCTTCTCTCGCCCTAAAGTCACATAGGTGCGTCCATCGTCTCCATAGCAATCTTACTCAATCGTTTTTTTTTTAACCAAAACGCTTCTCAGTTTAATATTTACTCACATTTCCAATCTGGGTTGCACGGTTTTCTAATTCTATATGCTGGTTTTGATTCTTCTTATCAAACGCCACGTTCTCGGCCTGTAGACCTGTGACGTTCTTGTTAAGCTCTGTGACTACACTATTTAGCTCACTGATCGTTCTAAGATAAGAAGTAAGACCGTGTCAGTTCATTAGTCCATAGCAATAGAAAGAAAACGTTTTGATTTAATCGCGATCATAGACACAGTCGAACCTAACGGCCAATTGACTCTCTACAACAACAACCTCTCTTTCTATAACGACTTCTACAACGGCTCTATAAGGGGTGACGAATGGTAAAATCCGAGACTGCCGAGACGCCGAGACCCTTGTTTAAAAATCCGAGCCCGAGACTTAGCGCTCCAAAAATCCGAGCCCAAGACGCAGTGATCCAAACTCCGAGAAAATAGAGTATATAAGAAGCTGCATTTGCGAGATTTAAAATTCGAGACTCCGAGACCGCCCTATTTCTGGCGAGCCCGAGATTCCGAAACGCTTTTTTTAAGCGCCGAGATTCCGAGACTCGGCTTAAATTTGCCGAGATTGGTTATTTTTGATAGACCATTCGCCACCCCTTCTGTAGCGCCCACCTCTCTACAGTAGCAAGTTCATTCTACCCCCAAGGTGGCCGCTGTAGAGAACTGTACATACTATGAGGATCTGTGTTCGACAGTTTTGACCGGTTAACAGCAGTGCTACATGTATGTACTCGTTAGTGACTGAAGCTATTCTTCCCTCTTAGAACGGACGAGCCGCAGCCGCGAAATATATATATTCTGAGGCTGGCTGCTCAATCGTTCTAAGAGGAGAAATAAAACCGTGTCACATATTAGTCCATTTCAATAGAAACTAGAAAACGTTTTGATTTAATTTCGTAATTGTCGCGCTACTGAGTCCGAGATTGCGCACAATTTTAAGCCCAATGGATTGAGGTATGTGACGTCATGGCGATCTGTTTTATATACAGTCCCTCTCTACAACGCCGGACTATATCTCTGTACAACGATAACTTCCCTTTAGCTTTAACGGCCACATCTCTACAGCGCGGCAAATTAATTCTGCCCCCGGTGGCCGCTGTAGAGATCAGCTTTAATGATGCATACTACAATACGATGATCTGTGTTCGGTAACACCAGCACTGCTGCTACATGTATGTGACGAAACTTGTCTAAAGCTATTATACATTGCCCTATTGGGAAAGTATCGTTTTGGAACGTAAAGTGTTTTTTACATACAAGGCGACCCAGGGAGGTATACAGGGGAAGAGAAATGGGAGAGCGAAAGCCGTATCGGTCACAGTCAATTTGTTGATTTTGGTATGGAATAATGCTATTGATGTATTTTAAAGTTTTTACTGATGAAACAATTTTTTATGTTAACAGATTTACGGTAAAGGAAACTTACTGTTCGTGTGATTCAGTCTTGCGTTGCTCGGCCTAAAAAGTAAGAAATAAACCAAGCCTTAATGAATTTCTAATATCAAGAAGAACTGATAGAGCGGTCGTCAATTGTGTGTCGAAAGTTGTGGTTTACTTCGCTCTCTAATTAGCTTGAAAAATCGCGCCAATTTTAGAGGCGTCTTTGTCGTTGTTTTTTACTTTTATATTGCGTCTTCGCGTTTAAAACTCCGTCTCGTGTAACGTATAAAAATGTCGCGTATTTTTCAACTTACCATTAACGTGACCTTGAGTTTGCAGCCCTCTGTTTTCTATAGCATCATACATCTCCTGTGCGTGATCTCGTTCTTCTTCGTACTTCTTTATTCTTTTTAAAACAAGAAGAAAGAAATTCAAAGTACAGTCGAAACACCCTCGGGATCGAAGCAGAAAAAGTGTCCGCAACAAACCAAAGACTAAAACAGTTGGCTGTAATTATGTATAAAATCCATAATAATCTTTCCCCATTGTATTTGAGGCGGATTTTTACCAATATTTCAAATGTACACACACATAATCTTAGAAACTCTGAGTCAAATTGTTACATTACCAGACCGAGAACTGAATATGCCAAAGATAGCTTACACTATAGGGGACCTGTTCTGTAGAACAAGATCCCCTCAGAGATCAGACAACGGCCCAATTTGAACGATTTTAAAACCTCTTTGAATAGGAACAGATTATAAAGAAATAATGACCATTTAAGTTTTTATAGCATTTTATTCTTACATGTAATTTAGTAGTTCTATAGTTAAAACTTTTAGTTTAATGTAGTTAATGTTAATCACGACTCTTAGGAAGACCATAACATTGTATGATAGGATATTCGTGAATAAATCAAGATTGATGATGATGATGAACTGGAGCTGGCCGCTTACGGGAATGCGTACAGCTAAGTTTAAATGGCTAAATTCTGAGTTTTCAGAGATCGAGAAAATCAACCACGACGGCAAAATGTTCAAGTTTCTGTTTAGAATTGAGTGCGGTTTTTTTAATATTCAGCCGAGGATAGCTCTTGCACTGATAGACAAACTGAATGCATCTAGCTATCGATTTTTAATTGATATTTTCCTCGACTTGGTTGCCACGGTGACGCCGAGAAAACGTCGATTATGAACTCGGGTCGTACAATAGCCCTGCCCGTACCGAAGTTCAAATGGAGACTGGGCACGAGTTTTTAAATTTAAATTCAATTAAAAATTAGAGCCCATAACAAGAAAGATCACATTAAAATTAGTCAGTTTACCAAGTTTGACGTTGTTTCGTTAGATTGCAACCATGTAGAAGGCTTTCAAAAATCAGAAAAATTAGAGACTTTGAATTGATTTGAGGGACGCGATCTCTGAATTAGAGACGTTTGTATGGAATTTGGACGACCTTTGACAGCTCACAGCCTGGTTACTATGTAATGTAACATAACCAAACTTGGTGAACTTACTAATTTTCATGCGATCTTTCTGGTGATGGGATTAATTTTTTAATATGACGTAATTTGAACAATAGATAAACTAGTGCCCAGTCCCTTTTTGAACTTCGGAGCGGACAACTTGTTAACGAGTAATCGTGCTCCTAATTTCCAAACTTAAACGGCCCGGGGTCGTAGCTATTAAAAAGTTATTTATCTTACTGTCCGACGGCGAACTCCTGTTCTTTCTTGAACTTCACCGCCTGTGAGAAAAGGAGACAACATCTTTCAGTTTTGTAAAGCCCTAGTATTTTTAATTCACTAAACCCTGTACGAGGACCGCGTTAGGGAATGTTCTTGAATATTGGACCGAGGACGGTTGGTCACAAGAAATGTTCTATTATACGACTTATGATGGTTTGTACAGCTAGCTACAAAAGTGGCTCATTCAGTAGCGACTTGTGGATAGGAATACGAGTACAAGATTGACTACGAGTACGACTCTCGAATTCAAGTTCCCAGAACCGTCGCTCCTCCCTGTTGCTGACCAGTAGAGAAGGAGGCTCTAGGAACAAGAATGGTGTTAGACATGTTAATGTTAACCCTGCGCAATAGGTTTAAAAAGTCATACTCGTACTCAATCTCAAATTCGTACTCTGATCTGTAGGTCACTAGCTATAGAAGCCGTACAAATGCCGATGTTCATGTAAAACATTCAACCTCGTTCCCAGGGTCTCTTGTCTTCCCGCCCCCTGGAGCGGGAAGATGAGAGACCCTGGGAACGAGGTTGGTAAAACATTGTGGTTTTAGATACAATAATTGTTTTGACAATCCAGGAATAACCAATATAATCAGCCTAAATCTAACCTGCGCGATCAGGCGTCCTTGTGCCTACCTCCACTAGAGGTGCACAAGGGAGGGGAGGGAGGGGAGGGCTTGCCGAGTGAGTTCCAAATAGTGGTTTGTTGTATTGAAATCGAAACTAAACTTAGACCATATCAAACTTAACTTACCTCGCCTTTATAGTGTCGCATTCTTATCCGCTCGCCCGTGACGAGACTGTTAAAAAAAATCACACAATAATAATTCATGAGTTCCAGTATTAATGTCAAAAACTACATGAGTTTTATACCCGGGGGTACTCAAAATAGTTTTATACTGGGAGGCTCCGCCCAGAGGTCTAACCCCTTACCCTTTTATATACCATTTTTGACAGAAAAGGTACCCTTTTCATATACCTTCCATAGAAATTATGAAAATGGTACCTCATACCTAAATGACAGTTTTCCCTACACTTTTCTACACTTCAACTCGTGAAATCCCTAGACGTTTGTATGGAATTTGGACGACCTTTGACAGCTCACAGCCTGGTTACTATGTAATGTAACATAACCAAACTTGGTAAACTTACTAATTTTTATGCAATCTTTCTGGTGATGGGAGGAAATTTTTAATATGACGTAATTTGAACAATTGGTAAACTAGTGCCCAGTCTCTTTTGAACTTCGGAACGGGCAATAGCCAGGGAAATTTGACAAAAATACTGGGGGGTTACTTGCCAATGACTAGCATCCAACATCCAGGGGGAGAAGCAATAGAGCGTTTTCACCAAAATAACAAGATCGTTTTGCGTGTATCAAAAACATCAACAAACTCAGAGATTGTAGAGTAGGTAGAACTAAATATATTCCCCAAATTTTAACTTGGTAGTGTTCATTGCAACGAAGTTATCGGGAAAACAATATTCGGAAAATTACAGAGCTTAGTATGGGTCCGCCTTATTGGTGTACCAGTTTGGAACACCAATATGGCGGCCAAAAATGTCAGCGAGAAGAAAAAAAGATCAATTGTAGGATCAATAGTTTTGAATTTAAAATTTTGATGACGTCACGTGAAAACGCTCTATACTCCTAGACGCTTCATGCTATGGAAACCGGAGTTACGACCTGATAAGCCACTAGAGGCTAGCTTGTAGACATACTTTTAATAATAACAGGGGCATCCAACGGATCGTTTCGGTAGAATATCTGTTCGGAAGGTCTATAATCGTCTCACATATTCGGTTAGGGAAATGTCATCTCGAACTTTTAATATGGAAAACTGATATACCTTTTGTTTTCGGAGAGTTAAAAATGTCGTTTTGGGTACAAAACTTGGGTACAAAACAAAGGGTTACAAAATGAACTACAGTTCGGCTATTTTTGTTTCATTGTTGATCTCCCGTTTGGCAAGTCACGTAGCTAGAAAAACAGATCTAAAACCCCTGAGGGGGGGGGGGTACTCCCTATAATGGACTATACGGGGAGGCTCCGCCCGAAAGGGGTGGAGAGAGGCACTGTGAGGTCCGTTCCCAAGCCACTGACAACTGACATTGACCCCGGCCAGGGCTCGAACCCAGACTGCTCGATCCCGAGTCCAACGCGCTAACCTTTAGTCCACCCCTTATTATTAAAACAATGTGATGCACAGGCACTCACTCATGCTCTTGTCTCAGTTTGATGTCGAGTGCATGGGTTACTGCCGTTTCGTTAGCCAAGGCCTCCATTGCCTCTCTGCAAAAATTAGTGAAAGTAAAGATTATTGATGTGTCTTGCAGCAAGTTTACTGGATACCCGGACGAAATTTATTTCTATAGAAATTGTATAAGGACCTGTTTTAGAAGTACATTCCATAGAGCCTTTAGTTATATAAAGTTTCAAAACTTAAATAATAGTCTTAGAATGTCACAAAATATTACGTATACTCTCTTCAAGAGAGGGTGATCTAAGAGACTGAATTCC
Organism: Desmophyllum pertusum; assembly: GCA_029204205.1. Classification (NCBI taxonomy): domain Eukaryota; kingdom Metazoa; phylum Cnidaria; class Anthozoa; order Scleractinia; family Caryophylliidae; genus Desmophyllum; species Desmophyllum pertusum. Next base: position 106,007 of record MU826393.1, on the reverse strand, counting down.
CTCGCACATAAATCATCTTGTAATGATAAATTTTGAAATCTATTTTTAACTTTCAGTCCATAGCTGAGCTATTGGCTAGCCACCGTTCTCTTGACTTCGTCTTTCGTTTTTTCTTTCCATTGTTTCGCTGGTTTTTTTTTTAATTTCATTGAAACTTCCGAGTTATTTTACGGCTACAGAATGATATTCATACTCACGCTAGTTGTTGTTTGAGTTCCTTCAAGTTATTGTGTTGATTTACAGTAATCTCTTGCAATCTCTGCAATTTATAACAGTATTAAAACATTGTCACTCCCAGTACTGAGCAGTAATCGTCTTTACTTTGGTAAAACAAATAGTTTCACGGTTGTGGCAATCTCGTTTCCAGAGTCCTCGTTACCCTTGTCCAGCGGTGGAGCGGCCAACAAGGAGCTCTGGGGGAAGCGATCCGCCATGACAGGATTCTGGGACTTCCGGATCTACTGCGCATGTGTTCGACCCCATGTTTCAACTAACGGACGCCAAGATTCTTGGACTTCCGGTCTTACTGCGCAAGTCAGGCGGATCAGTCTATCCCAGAGGTCCTTGATGGCCGCTCCACCGCTGGACAAGGGTAACGAGGATTCTGGGAACGAGATTGCGGTTGTGGAAGCTCGATTTTGAAAAAAACATATTTCCTCATTGATGAGAGTTCTGAAATAGTTGAAGTCTGCAAAATGAAAGATTGTATTGAAAAGCATAAACTGAAGCCAATGATGAATGTCTTATTGTGAATGTATTTTTATTCAGTGAAACCTCGTAAGTATTAGGTCAGCGGTTCTACTAAAAAGCCTCGACCCAGTCCTCTGTGGTGCGTATTTATGCGTGACAGTGTTTAACAACAAGACTAACCTTAATTTTAACGTTGTCAGCCCAGCTGCCAGTTGATTCTCTACACGATTGCGTGACAAGAAAAAAAAAAACGCGCGTTAGAAAATACATAAGATGTTTAGGATGAAGGACCATTTTATAAAATGAGAAGATTGAGGAAAACAGAAGTTTGCAAGCCACGAACCCATACAGTGTAAGGCAAATCAATATATCACTGAATTATCTCCTATAGTTAGAATTGCCTTCTCTGGAAGGACTGTATTATTCAGACGGAGCCTGAAGCTCTAGAATCCTTTTGGAGCCTTGTTCAGTCTCGTACCCATAGTCAACGGTCTCCTCGGTCAGCGGTAGTCGGTCGCCAGGTTAGACTCTGGGGGAATGGAATAAATATCGAATTTTTTCATTGGCTGTTCGTGTAACAAGAATAGCAGCGGAAGTGACTGTTATCCCAGATTTCTACAATTCCATTCTCCCAGAGTTCTACCTGGGGACGACCAACCGCTGACCGAGGAGACCGTGGACTCTGGGTACGAGATTGAGCCTTGTGACTAACACATTTTTGAGCTGTCACATCGTCTTTATATATATACCTTTTTAGAGTTTCAATCCGAGGCCCATCCTGATGGACTGTGGCTTGGCATTCAGGCAAAGACTGGAAATAGCAACAAAAGTATTTGTTATGTTTCTTATTTAAGGTGGTACTGGAGGCTAACGTGACCGTTTCAGAATTTGACACTTTCTTGTCAGCTTGAAGCCGATAATAAAAGGAAATTGTTTGCAAAATTTCAGTTCATGGGAATCATTTTTCAGCGAGATACTAGCACATGAACTTTCGTCTCTATGGCAAATTTAGCGGGAAAATTACAGTAATCAAGCCATATAAATTCCTGTTTAGATTTCATCAATTTTGTAAAATTTCTTAGAAATGACCACACCCTTAAATTGGATTACAGAAATTACAGAAATTCGTTAAATTTTTCTGAAACAAAAATATTTCCACCAGAATCTAGAAGAAGTAAAGAAGAAGTGATGTTGAAAACTACTTCATTCCCATGACTATATTTTGTGATTCAGCTCTTCAAAGCACTGCCCGAAATTGACCAAAGTAGCCTCCAGGACAACCTTAACCAATTTCCTCCAACTGTGTGCGAGTTTGAAAACCTTGTTGACTGTTCTGTTCAATAGCCATTCTTTCTCTCCACTTGGATCGGCGCGATTAGCAGGGGTGGATAAAGGAGCTATGTCACGATATCTTAATATAATTTAAGTCATTTTTGCGAAGTGAAAAATCACCTTCAAATTGAAGAAAGCCTCAAAATAATAGTTACCTAAGGTAGAAAAACACCAACCAGGTAATAAGAAACTATACAGGAACAAGGATGGTTGCGAGTTTTAAACCTTTGAAACCTATTTTTTTAGTGATTTAGATATTCTTATCTTACGCGTGACAGTGTTGAACAACAAGACCCACCTGAATCGTATCTACGTTGCCTGCCCAGTTGTTTGGCTCTCTACAGGATTGCGTGACATAACAAAAAAAGCAACGCGTTAGAAAACATGCAATATTTAAGAATTTCACCTGTGACATCTTCCTTAACTTACTTTTGAAGAATTTTGATCTTTGGAGAGCAGGCTTGATGTTCATGGACTGAAGTTTGGTATTCAGGCAAAGGCTGGAAATAAACAACAAATAATTATTTTTTTTTTTAGCGATTGCGTAGCTATGCGTGACGATGTTAAACAACAAGACTCACCTGAATCGTATCTACGTTGCTTGCCCAGTTGTTTGGCTCACTACAAGATTGCGTGACATAAAAAAACAGTAACGCGTTAGAAAATATGCAATATTTAAGAATTTCACCTGTGACATCTTCCTTAACTTACCTTTGAAGAATTTTGATCTTTGGAGAGCAGGCTTGTTGTACATAGGCTGCAGCTTGGTATTCAGGCAAAGGCTGGAAATAAACACAAAATAATAATTATTTTTTTTAGCGATTTAGTCTTTTGTGGTGCGTAGTTACGCGTGACAGTGTTAAACAACAAGACTCACCTGAATCATATTCACGTTGCCTGCCCAGTTGTTTGGCTCACTACAAGATTGCGTGACATAAAAAACAACAACAACGCGTTAGAAAATATGCAATATTTAAGAATTTCACCTGCGACATCTTCCATAACTTATATTACCTTAAAAGGAGTATTTTTGGAGCACCAGGTTGTTTCTCTTGGGTTGCAGCCTGGGTTGCAGCTTGGTATTGTAAAACCGGCTGGAAATAAACACAAAATAAATATTTTTTCTCACTGTGTGCGAGTTTGAAACCTTGTTGACAGACTGTTCAGTTTGTAATTAAAGTTAAGTCATAATGTTTTAGTGATTTAAAGATTCTTAGTCCGTTGCGGTGTGTAGTTACGCGTGACAGTGTTACAAACAAGACTCACCTGAATCATATTCACGTTGCCTACCCAGCTGTGTGGCTCGCTACAGGATTGCGTGACAAGAAAAAAAAAAGGAACGCGTTAATAGAAAATGTGCAAGATTTAGGAATTTCAGCTGTGACATCTTCATTGATTTACCTTTGAATAAATGTTGTTATGATTGTTGGAGCGCCTTGCTCTTCTTGGGCTACAGCTTGGTATTGCAAAGGCGGCTGAAAATAAACACAAGATAAATATTGTTTCATTTAATAGTTTTACTTATTTTTTTCTCACTGTGTGCGAGTTTGAAACCTTCTTGACAGACTGTTCAGTTTTGTAACTAAAGTTAAGTGATAATTTTTAATGATTTAGATATTGTTACCTCTCTAATTAGTCCTCTTTGTGCTTAGTTACGCGTGATAGTGTTACAAACAAGACTCACCTGAATCATATTCACGTTGCCTACCCAGTTGTTTGCCATATTCACGTTGCCTACCCAGTTGTTTGCCTCTCTACAGGATTGCGTGACATAAAAAAACAGCAACGCGTTAGCAAAGAGTCAGGAATTTCATCTGTAACATATTCCTTTTTACGAGTGAATGCAATGAAACGAGTTTAGCTGTGGAAACAGATATGCAAATGTTCACTCACTCGATGGGCTGTAAAGATTAATTGATGAATATTAATTTATGCATTTTTCTAGTTAACTTACGTACCTTTGAATTATTTCTATTTCTTGAGGGCGCTGTTGTTCTTGGGCCGCAGCTTGGTATTGCAAAGGCGGCTGGAAATAAACACAAAATAATTATTGTTCCGTCAGTTTCAGTCACCTAGTGCGGGTTTGAAATCTTCTTGACAGACTGTTCAGTTTTGTAAGTCCGTACTGCGCATGCTCAGGGTTTGTTTACATTTTTGTTTTGAATTTGTTGATTGGTTACACTTTGGTGATAGCGTACACGAAGTTGTTATGAAGTTTTTGAGTCCGCCATTACGTGTCGTTGAGTTCCTGAATGCTCGATGAGCTGAAACGTCGGTTTGGGATAACGCCGAGGTTCTTCTACTCGTTATTATTGTTTAGCAAGGATATCTGGCGTTGATAATGAAGAAAAATGTAAGTTTGTACAACAATTTCTATTTTTGCTAGTATTTACATTCCTTCGTATTCGACTCATAAACATAGCAGGCGGAGATTGCGCAGTACGGACTGTGAATCATCTTTAAGTCGTAATTTGTAGTGATTTATATATTCTTATCTCTCTAACTAGTGCGCTCTGTGGAGCGTAGTGACCGTGACGGTGTTAAACAGCTAGCTGGCGTTCCACAAATAAAAATCATAAGGTATTACTTAGAATAATTATTTGTGGAGCGCCAGGTTGCTGTTCTTGGGCTGCAGCCATTGCAAAGGCTGGAAATAAACACAAAATAAATATTGTTTCATCAATTTTGCGTATTTTCTTTTAGTGATTTAGATATTCTTAACTCTCTAACTAGTCCTCTATGGAGCATATTTATGCGTGAGAGTATTCACCAAGACTCACCTGAATCGTATCTACGTTGCCTTCCCAGTTGTTTGCCTCTCTACAGGATTGCGTGACAAAAAAAAAACAGCAACGCGTTAGAAAACATGCAACATTTAAGAATTTCAGCTGTGACATCTTCCTTAACTTACCTTTGAAGAATTGTGATATTTGGAGAGCAGGCTTGTTGTACATAGGCTGCAGCTTGGTATTCAGGCAAAGGCTAGAAATAAACACAAAATAATAATTATTTTTTAGCGATTTAGTCCTTTGTGGTGCGCATGCGTAGCTATGCGTGACGATGTTAAACAACAAGACCCACCTGAATCATTACGTTGCCTGCCCAGTTGTTTGGCTCGCTACAAGATTGCGTGACAAGAAAAAAAGAACGCGTTAGAAAATATGCATTTGCACTGAAGATTTAGAAATGTCAGCTATGACATCTTTCTTAACTTACTTTTGAAGAATTGTGATCTTTGGAGAACAGGCTTGTTGTACATGGGCTGCAGCTTGGTATTCAGACAAAGGCTGGAAATAAACACAAAATAATTATTATATTTTAGCGATTTAGTCCTTTGTGGTGTATAGCTATGCGTGACGATGTTAAACAACAAGACTCACCTGAATCATTACGTTGCCTGCCCAGTTGTTTGGCTCGCTACAGGATGGTGTGACAAGAAAAAAAAAACGCGTTAGAAAATATGCATTTGCAAGATTTAGAAATGTCAGCAGTATGACATCTTCCTTAACTTACTTTTGAAGAATTGTGATCTTTGGAGAACAGGCTTGTTGTACATGGGCTGCAGCTTGGTATTCAGACAAAGGCTGGAAATAAGCACAAAATAATAATTATTTTTTAGCGATTTAGTCATTTGTGGTGCGTAGCTATGCGTGACGATGTTAAACAACAAGACCCACCTGAATCATTACGTTGCCTGCCCAGTTGTTAGGCTCGCTACAGGATTGCGTGACAAGAAAAAAAAGAACGCGTTAGAAAATATGCATTTGCAAGATTTAGAAATGTCAGCTATGACATCTTCCTTAACTTACCTTTGAATGGTTTGTATTTGTGGGATACCAGCTTGTTGTTCTTGGGCTGCAGCTTGGCGTTGCAAAGGCTGGAAATAAACACAAAATTGTTCATCAGTTTTACTATTAAGTTTTCGTGTGCGAGTTTGAAACCTGCGTGGCCAGAGAAAAATCAATGTGTTTATAAAAAATATACCAGATATTTAGGACGAATAAGTTGATTAAAAGTGAAGGAGGAATAGTGGTCAAATCGGTTGGGGAAAAAACTGATAAAAAGGTAAACAAATCAACAACTTATTATGAAAAATAAAAGTAAACACAAAGGTTTAAGAAAAAACAAGAACCCATACCGATCAAGAAAAAAAAATAGTTGGATTATGTGAAAAGAGAGAACTACATTTTCAGCCAGGACGAAACGACATCTCTTGAAGCCCTGTATGTTTTCAACGGTCTTGGGCCGGAGTTCTGACACATTTTTCGTGCAACAGATATTATTAAATAGGAAACAGTATAATTAGGTGGGAAGACCTACAGTGGTTTATAAAGATTCAAATCCTAAAATATTCAAATGTTATAAGTACAGTCGAACCCCGATTAAGCGGCCACCCTCGGGGAAATGGCAAGTGGCTGCTAAATAGGGGTTGGCCGCTTAATCGGGGTTTTATTTACAGTATTATACTGATATTGGGACTTTGATAGCTGGCCGCTTAATCGGGGTTGGCCGCTTAATAGGTGGCCGCTTAATCGGGGTTCGACTGTAGTTGAATTCTTGTAACCCTGGCTCTTCAGCTCCAACATCGAAGTTTACTTATAATATAATTTTTCGATGAGCAATTTAATTTTTTTAGATATTATTGTGATGGCGGCTTATAAACACTCGATGGAATATTCCGCGCTCGTTCGCCCAAAATACGCCTGTTTTGCTGGCTAGCGCAATCAGCAAGAGTGGTTTAAGGGGTAAGGGAGGGAGGGGCGGGAGTTGGTTGTCACTTGCTGGTCTCTTCCTCGATCTCCTAAATCCGTCAAAAAGGAAATTCATTTGAAAATGGAAAATAAACACAAGCGCACTGGTCAGATGTCAAAATTGTTGTTGTTTTAGCTATTTTTATTCTTATTGTTTTTCTCTGTTAGCGCCTGAACTGTCACACTTCTCCCCTCACCCCTCGCTGTTCCCCTGTAGAAAGTTCCGGATACGCCCTTGAATCAGATTTTGTTTTATGTTCCAAGGATCAAAATCAGGCTGATTTTCTCTGATTTCTACTTCAAATGCGTCCGTTGCAATATATTCTATGCCCCGTTCAATGCGCTCAGCAAATAGAGCCGTTTTAAAATGGTATAGATCAACCAGCGCTCAGTATTAAAATATAAAAAATTCGCGTGCTAAATAAATTACATTAAATTATTTCCGATGATTCAACTATTAGTGGAAGTTAAACTTTCTACTTTATTTGTGTTTTGCTTTCGACGGTTTAGAACCAAGCCAAAGAAAATGAATAGCTGGACAAAAGCGCTGACTTTCTACGAGTATTAACTTTCCGCAAACTTATTAAAATTTACCTGGCATGCTGCTGGCATCACCACAGTTTTCTCCCAAGGCGAAGGAGTGACCTCCTTTTCCTCGCCTGGTTCGTCATCTAAGAAGAAAAGACTTCTCTCGATCTGGTCTTGTTGCTCCTCTAGGGAGAAATGACATGTGTCATATTGCTCTTGATGTTCCGCTAAGGAAAAATAAAAGAAAAAAGCTCACATCACAGCTCGAAATTCAAGATGAATTTTACGCACAAAAAAATACAAAAATCAACAAAAAAAACAAAATAACTACATTTAATTTACCTTTTTGAATAGCGTCCATGATGATTGTTCCTTACGTTTGTGTTTTCTCTAACTGTTTTCGTATTTTTAGCAAGCGAAAAAATTCCCCGACTGATTCCGAAAACCCACTAAACTCCACTGCGCCGAACGTCGCATTCGTGACGTAATAATAGGCTACGCGCGCCTTATAAGGCAAAACGTGCGCCTGCACGAGCGGCTGTGTCATGCAATCTTGGCACATTTGCAAGTCACGCAAATGTTTTGGAAATAATACTGAGACCGTCAAAATACATCTACAATGTAATTTTTTATATCCTAGACATTTTAAAATATCGTCCGGCCGTCTTTAAATTTCTTTAAGACAAATAAAGCTTATTTTGTACTGTTTTTCATACAATCATTACAATTGACTTGGAATCAGGTTCGAGGCTGTCACGTCCCGAATCGTTTCGCCTCGGTCTTGACTCGGTCTCCTGAAATACTTATTTTAAAAGAACTTTGTCAATGTTCTGTCGCCTTTAACTCTTGACCAAGTTCTTGACTAAATAAGTTTGATGATAAATTATTTATTCTACGAAGTTTGGTTCCAAAAGAACAGACGCTAAAAGTGAAATTACTTTCCCGTGCATCTTGAGCGCTCGATCGAAGAATTCTGCCAGTTCTCAGTGTTAAAAAAGCATTAAAAACACGCCAAAAATCAACCTTTCGACTTCATAATGTCAACGAAAGTAGAACTGATTAATTGATTTTGGGTATAAAAAGAAAACCAGCAAAATTCCCGCAGAACGACAGGAATATAAATTCATTTCCGAACAAGAAAAGCCAGCTCGAAGCCGCTCTCTTCGCCATGTTGTCCTCTGGCCGTTGAAATAGCTGGAAATAGCGAAAAATAATACCTATCAGCTTTTATAATATTGTGGGCTTCTAACCATAAATTTATGAATGAAATAAAAAAAGGGTATTAATACTTTACTTAACGAAAAATAATTGAAGCTGAGAATTATTTCAAAACGAGACGAAAATTAAGAAATGAGCTTTTGGAAATGCATCGCTCAACTTCTTCGAGTAGAATTTCGCTGAAAATTTACAACGTGCCAGAAATACCTGGAAATACTGAAGGAAAGTTGAACTATCTGAGGATTTAGGTCATTCAAGCGATGCCAAAAACCTAAACTTAAGTAAGCTTAGCTTAAGCTTAATCATAATAAGCTTAATTGAAAAGCACAGCCGCTACCGCTTGACGAAGAAAAATTCACAACGAAATCAGATTTGTATTAAAAGAAGACGAACTCACCGTTTCGCAAACCAGACCATTTTCTGTGACACCATTTATACGAAGTTCCTCTGAATTAGTCTATTTTCTTTTCTTCGGGCGAATCTTGAGAGTTTTGTTAAAATAGTGCTTTTTAACCGAGCCCTGCAACAATAAGCTGCAGCGCCCGGCTCAAGAACGAGTGGGTGCGCGGAAAATCCCGAGAGAGGTCGCCCGCTCAGCCGAGTAAGGCGCGAAATTGTTCACCAGGGGGACACCCTCGGGACATGAAGTGTCCCTTATCCTGCTTATATCTCCTTTGGAGGTGTCCCCAATGTAGAGGACCCCTTGGTTTTGTCGGTCCCACTAATTAAAAATACCATTATCTTGTTATAAAGATACGGTTGAACCTCTATAAGACGGACTAGCAAAGTGTCCGTTCCTAAGCAATTCAGTTTTTTTAAGGGGGGTATATGAAAAAAAATCCATCCCCCTCCCCCTCTGATAATAATGAACGGTCCCTTTTTAGTAGTACAAATATCTCTGTACTAGTACGTGCGTTTTGCATTTACATTTCTTTACCGTCCTATGCAAAAGAAAAACGCGCGCGAAAAAAAGCTTTATGAAAACACCGCGGACCAAAACCAAATTGATCGCTTTGCAAATTGTGAGAGCATGGTTTCTTGGTCCCAGGCCTCTTTTACTAAGTGAGGATTGGCACAGAGTTGGGGGAGGGGCGAAGCACGCTGATATTACATGAGAGCATGAGTGGAAAATCACTGGGAGCTTTGTCATACGTTTCCAGACAACAATTACTTTCTGCCAGACATTGACCTCCTAACCGCGGCGAGATAACAGAGCCAGTGACAAGCCAACAATGGTTTCGACGTAGACCGCAGAGCTCGTTAACCCCAGTAGATGCTTAAACTTCTAATTGAACGGTGAGGTCCGTATTGTGGAAATATTGGCCGAGTTCTTTTTTTTTATTGATTGATTGAGCCGGAGATAAGCTACACTTGAATTAAGATGTTTTGTTTTAAATCGTTTCTATTTGATTCAGGATGTAAGCCCGGTCAGACGCGTGTAATAATATAATCTTTACTGGCAGCAATTTTTAAAAAATTGTTACCAGTAAAGACTACATTATTACATGCTCAATGGAACGACGCAAAAAGGAGTGAAAGGCTATTGTTATAAACTGAGTTAACTAATAAAGAACCGTGATGGTCAGAATTCGGGGGAGAGGAGGGGACTCTCATATAAAAGTGACGGGGATGCTCGTCGTCCCGGGGGGTAATTAAAAAAGTTTTATACGGGGAGGCTCCGCCCAGAGGTCCAACCCCTTACCCTTTCATATACCATTTTTCACAGAAAAGGCACCCCTTTCATATACCTTCCATAGATAATGGTACCCCTTTCATATACCTTCCATAGAAATTATGAAAATGGTACCCCTTTCACATACCTACAGTAAAAGCACTGCATCCCTTTTCTATACCCTTGTAATGAACTTAATGAACAATATATATCACCAGAAATCATCAAGCATTACCAGTAGAGATGTTAACCAAACAATAATATCATTTACTCGTGAAATCCCTACCCTTTCATATACTTCAACTCGTGAAATCCCTACCCTTTCACATACCTCGAGCCTAAAAAAGGACCCCTTTCGGGCGGAGCCTCCCCGTATAGTCCATTATAGGGAGTACCCCCCCCCCCCCCCCCCGGGCTCGTCGTCTCGCTTAGAGGTCTAAATTAAGGATTTTGGTCTCATTTAGGGTGTTCCGGACGAAACGCCGATATTTTTAGCCATCAAGGTATCGTTTAGGGTTGCACGCGAAGAAATAATAAAAAAACACCGTCATACTGTGTTGGTAGCCTTATCACTGGAGATGATTGCCTGAATATAATTAAAGTCACCATAACTCTTGTTTGTCTGTCTTTTCTAGAATGGTACCTTTTAGGGGTCAAATAAAGCTTGAGCCACGCCCAGTTTGGTCACCTTTAGGGGATTAATTCTAAATTTCCGACGAGCATCCCCGCCCCTTTCGTAAGGGACACTGTCCCGGCATATTTGCTCAAAACTGTTATAAATGCATGAAATGGTCCCTAAATCTATGAAATAAGAACTTAATAAACTCTAACTAAATGATAAAAAGCAATTTCTTCAAGAAATTCCATACTGCAACAAAATTTGTGCAAAATTTCAAAGATTTCCGAGCCAAATTTGAAACTTTGAAAAACTGACATCCTGACGTTTTTTCAAAAATCCATATTGCAATCCATTTCCATCCTCGCTGTTGTTCGTCATCCTCACTTCCTAATGGGTTCCTGTCATTTGTCGAGCGTTATTCTACAGAATCAAACCATTATTGATCAACTTCCTATGATCTAGATATGTTTCTGAGCTTCCCAAAATCATGCTAAAATCAGGACAGTGTCCCTTTAAGGGAGTCCCTCCAGGGGCCGGTCAGTACCGGACGCAATACGCGTACATAAACAAGAACTTTTACCAACCATGAACTGTGCCAACTGATGATACTAAGGACTCTTGGGAGTGAAAGGATTAAGCAACTAAGCATTGAAACTTCCAAAATAATAGTGATAGAGCAACTTTATTAAACTAAAAGTTAATGGTATAAAAAAATCAATCAAATATTACTTTTTCTGTACCTTGAACTATGTCGGCTCGATTACCAGCCGCTGTTCAGGAAAATGAGCCCACACTCTTCCCCCGATGAAGACCTGACTCAAGAAAGCGGTGGAAATCGAGCCTAAACTTGAGCGCAATTAAAAAGAGATGCACAATGTATACACCTAAAGTTAAACTGGCTTAACAGCTAGTCACTCATTCAAATATTAAATACAATAATTATCATAAGTTGCTATAAAGTTGCTTAACTATAGCTACGGTATAAAGTTCTATAATTTTATTAAAACTGCCTTCTTTGCCAAGTTGAAATGAATGGATGATGGTCTTGTACATATAGCGTTACAGTGAACTCTCTCTAAGACGGCCACCATCGGGACCGGCACAAACTGTCTGTCTTAGAGAGGTGTCCGCTTATAGAGAGTTTAGATACAGTAACACGACTGGAATCTTATAGAAGTGTCCGTTAAGAGAGAGTTGACTGTAGTCAAATTTCTAACCAAATATTGGATAACACATACATGCAACAGCCCCCATTCAATTTGGGGAACTGAATATCTTTAACAACATGAGGTGCTTAAAACACAGGTAAAATCATGGTTTAGTTGGGTCTAATAATATTAGAATAAATTACAAAATATTTTCAAAAGTCTACAAGTACATGCACAAAATATTGGAATGCCTTGTTTAAAGCACTTTCACTGCTTTGGAATTTGTTATCCCAAACTTCACAGTAATCACAATCAAATTAAATAAGGAATTGTTATTTTCCTTTAGAGAAAGTCACTACTACAGTAATACAAAGAATTGTTATTCTACAATAATTATTAGAATAAGGCTCTCAGTAGAGTGGGCCCTAGCCCAGAGGAACCTTAGCCTAGAGGACCCTAGCCACCCTTGACACTGAGGCTTTTAGCTATTTCAGTAGAACCCGCCACTAACTCGAACTCCCCGCTATCTCGAACTCAAACCCATTTCTTTTGCCCTTGCTTTTCAGTCTTTTTGTTTCCCTTGGGAGTTTGAGTTAGCAGGGTTCTACTGTAATAATGAAAAGTGTTATTAATTTTGAAAAGTGGGTGTCCTAGGAAGTGTCAACCAAAATTCTTTAAAACAAAGTAATCATCCTTCTAAGGTGCTAACAACTTTTTCTGGGATTTCTCCAGCGTAGAGCATCCAGATTGAAATGCTCTTCTGGCAAATGCGTAGCTTGACCTCACAACCCAGTCTAAGTTAAAACCTTGGCTAGTGAGTGAATTTGAAATCTACCACTAGTCTAGAAGGGGAAAAAATCACAAGACCTGAGCGAGCAGATCACGTGACTAACACACTCTGCAACTTTCAGGATAAACATTATACATTTTATAACCTATACTGTACATACACCTATTTCAATATTAACGTTGTCGGATATAGAAGAGTAAAGCCTACAAGATAAGACCGAATGGTAGTCTAGGTATTCATTAGAATTTGCATATCGGTGGAAAATAAATCTACAAGTTTTTATTTCGCCGTGATGTATTTGTTTTGCCCCGAATTAGATAATTTGTTTTCCATGTTTTTCACAAGCTGATTCTGCTAAAATTGAGTTTGGCTAAACGTAGCTTACTTCTACAGGTTTAAAACAAAAAGGAATCGTTAGAAATAATGTTACTTCTCATTAGTATTCGGTGCGTGCAGCAGTTTTCTACTTTTACCCATGCTACCTTTCAGTCTTGTCTTGCGGGCTTTTAAAAACATTTCTATCCGACAATGTTAATTGAAATAGGTGTATACATGTACATGTACATACTATAAACATCAGACTCATCACTAGAGCTTACTGTTGGTCTCATCTGTTATCCCCTCACTGGGAGCATCTTCCATCATATGGTAAATTAAAAACACTGTAAAGACTACGAAAACAAGAACAGCAAGTAAAATTTGAATATGAGGACCAAAAATGCTTTGTTCTTCTTTGACTGGTGGAGTCGACATCTTCTTGACCGCCACAATTTCCACAGAATCTGTTTTCTGCACACTGTTTCCTGTATCAGTACTATAGGCTTGTCTAGTATGCTGTCGTGTTGTTACCGTGCTTGTAATGACTCTTTTTCTGGGCGTCGACTTTGATGGGGTCGAACTCAATGTTGGCAGAGGTAGCTCTTGTGGGCGTGCATCTTGCTGGTCTAAAAAATGGAGCACATCAAATTTAAATTAAAAAATGACTTTTGTGATACCGGTATAAAATGGAGTGGGATTTTTTTTGTACAAAAGATGAGGTACAAGTACAATCAAAAAAAATTTGTCAAGAGACAATGGCACCCCACACATCACTGTAAGTATGGCATATACCGGAAAATCTCTGTAAACATAATGATACTACATGACTTTTTGTATGAAACACAAAACAAGTTATGCAGTTGTCAAATTAATGAGCATCAAAAGTCTCTGAGCATATTGTAACAACATAAATTTTTTAATAAAAAAACAAGTTCTACAGTCGTCAAATGAATGTCACAAATCTTTGAGCATACAATGTACTGTACCGACATAAATTTTAAAAATGCAAATCTACAATTATAGATTATAGAGGGTTTATAATCAGAGGATGGGGGGGGGGGCATATGTTCAGGGGGACATATTTTCAGGGGGGAGGGGCTTGTTGGAGTTTTATGATAATTGTTTCAGAAAGTACCTTGCTGATCTAGGTCATAAGAGAGACGTTCCACAGCATCCACTTCCATCTCTAGTTCAGCTGTAGCATCATCGTTACTATCTGAAAAGTCTGAATATTCCTTCTTCTTTGCTTCTGGTGGGGTTGGTGGGGTCGACACTGGTGGGGGGGTCAACACCTTCTTTTGCTTAGGTGAGATTTTGGTTGGGGTTGGGATGACAGGATTTTTCATCTCCTCAGCCAGTAACTTAGCTGTAAGCAACAAAAGATTAAAGTTCAAATTCTAAACCCTAGCTACAAGTGTACAAAATTATTGGCCAGCTCAGCTTGTAAACTGCCTTACCTCTAGCCTGCCTAGAAAGGGGAGGGGAGTTCGGCGAGCGTGAAGCGTGAGCAGTCGGAGTGCTAAGCACGATCGTGAGAGGAAGTACTCCCTCCTGCCGATCGTACTTCACACCCTCTCCTCGCACTTCTGCTATGCAGGCTACCTTGCCTCACCTCTATACAACGTTTCAAAATTAAACAAAATGTTCAGTCGGGATATATCAGCACCTGTTTTTAGTTAGAATCCAATCTCTACAAATTGTCAACTGAGTAATGTCAAATAACTTGATGGCAACAAGTCAACATTATGATGTCAAATGAGTTCATGTGCTACTATTCTAATAATATTGGACACTATTCAAGTGCCTCTCTGGAGTTGCACAAGGTCGACAGTGAAAGTATTAACTGTCCACTCAGTCACCAAAGCAACTTAATATATAGATTTTGACAGTTTTTAGCTCAGCATTCGCGCATGCGCGCGAAGGATGAGCTTTCGGGTTTGTGGGGAAAATTTGGCGTTTGTAAACTTTTCTTGGTAATTCCGCTGACCAGTGTATAAGGCCTGGGAAATCACAACACTAAAAAATATTGCGGGCGCAATATTTGGTAGGCATTAGGGGTCGGGGGGGTCGGGGGTTATAGCCGACCCTCATTGCAAAAATAAAATGGTGGCCGGTTGTTTCTGTAAGGATGGTATTTCTCTCGTCTTACACATTTAAAATATAGACCTTTTTGGAGATCCGATGCCAACAAACGGATACATTCTGCACCCGGATTCTGCGATTCCTTCGTTCCTCGGTTTGAGAAATGCTACTGAAGGATTGAAATTATTTCTTTCACGAACGGAAATCTGTGGTTTCTATATCGAAGCACATTTGGACCCATGCCCGACCGATGAATCAAGGGGTTATACAACTTCAAAAACACCAAGAATAACAGAACGGTTCTACCAGGGCATAGTTTAGGCTCGACCGCCGAAAAAGATCCGGGAAATTGAAGCGTTCAACTGAACTCTGGCGTTTGGAGCCCTTCACTTCAAATGGATTTCAAGACTTAGGATCTAGGAAAGGAAGACTGACACCACAGGATGGTCGGTAATTGTTATGTCTACAGTATGTGTTATTTGCTTTATAACAAATATTTAACTTTTTAATTTAAACTTTCGTAATTTCGTATACAATTCGATCGATCGATCGATCGATAGCTTTGAACCGAAAACAAATAAAGTGTTTATTTGAATCAAAATTTTGGCTGCAAAGCCTTTTTGCCTGTTATTGTAGCTTATTGTGTTGACCTTAAAGTTTGTTCATAGTTTCCAATTACATTGCTGAGCTGGCTCACGAGAGCCCTTGATTTGTCTAGGGCAAGACACTCTACTTACTGTACTAGCTTCCACTCTCTCCACTCAGGAGTAATGGGTACCAGCAAATTGTTACTCAGGGAAACCCAGGGCTGCAAATATATTTTTTTTCTTGAAAGGACATGTGTCCGACTAAGTAACCATTTTGGTCAAACAAAACAAAAGTGAGGTCAGACATCATATATTACATGTACAGTATCGCTCATGATAAGCGAACCTGCTAATCTAACGTGTTGTCAACACAGAGTAAACTATATGTATGGTAGTTTGCGTTTAGAACAAAACGTTATAATGCGTTACTTTTGCGTTGGAAGGGGAAAAAATTGTCCGGACATCATGTCCGACCACAGTTGGGATTTCATTGGACATTGGCAAATTTTGGTCGGCCATTGTCCAATGACCGACTGTTAAATTGGAAACCTGACCAAATTATAAGGGAAACAGCCCGGGCTTTACACTAGGGAAGCAGTCATTGGTTACAATGTAAATGCTGGCTTCTAGAGCCACTAGGTTCCCTAATGACTTTACTCTAAACTTACTAAAGATCCTACTATTGAGGTTTCTACATTTACATGTACATGTATAATACTGTAGCTGACGATAATCAGTCCAAGAAATCAAGAATTATAAATTCATTACTACAAGACAATACCGATCTGCTCACCAAGTTTATTCTGATACAGTGGACGAGTGGTTGTAGTGATAGGCCCTACAGGGGCTCCAAAGGATCTCATCTGCCTGGCAAGGTCGCCATCGGACAAGGCTGTCACATCAAACGGTAGGCCACCTTTGACCTTTTTATTGATAACTATCTTTTGTGGCTTGGCAGGAAGTTTCTGTGATTAGAATGCAAACAATTTAATAGAGAAAAGGTAGTTTAGGTAGTTTCAGGGATCATGCACCAGGAAAATCTACCAGCTATGAACATGACTGTCAGGCCGTTTTCAATATTTGAATAAATTATATTTTTGTCCTTTCACCCATCTTGTCCTCCTTGAAACCCTTACTTACA
This sequence comes from Desmophyllum pertusum, assembly GCA_029204205.1. Classification (NCBI taxonomy): domain Eukaryota; kingdom Metazoa; phylum Cnidaria; class Anthozoa; order Scleractinia; family Caryophylliidae; genus Desmophyllum; species Desmophyllum pertusum. The sequence continues at coordinate 89,131 of MU826393.1, read as the reverse complement.
TTGCTTTCTTGTTATGCAAAGAACGCCCCCACCCCCCACCCCCCCCCCCCCCCTCCTCCTCCGATAAACCCAGGCTAGGCCTTCGAGAAATGCTTTTGCATAATTCTAAACCAACATATAGAGCTTATTTTTGGATGTTTACAGCAGTTTACTGATTAACCAATGATTTGTTATCATACAATCTTCTGTGCCGTCATGTGCACGAAATGGCTGTTAATGGAAATCAATAGCAAACGGCCTTGGGTGAAACTCGAGTACTGAATAACACAATCCTTAAAAAATATTTTAATATTTTCCTACATTCTTCATGTAACATTTCCAGAGGTAGGATTAACTACACAATCATGTATATTTCTGATATAAATTACAAATAGAAACTACAGTTGAACCTCGCTATCTCGACCTCCCAGCTATCTCAAAATCAAATCCATTCCTGTTGCCCTTGTTTTACAGTCATTTACTATTGGCTATCTCAAACTCCCTGCAATCTCAAACTGTTCGTTTCTCGTTCTTCAAGTTTGAGATAGCGGTGTTCAACTGTAATGCAATTTCAAACACATTCAAGCCCAACCGAGAAAATAGCTCCCTTGGCCTACATATAGCCCATGACAAGGTCTCCTAACTATTATCGGATCCAGCTTAGGTTATCAGCATAACAAACAAATCTTCTGTAAAATCGAGACCCGGAAATATAATATCATAAGGGGCCAGCTAGAAGCAGCGATTACGCTTGGACAATAGCCTACGTGTAGTTTGTACAATACTATTTAAATTGCACCACAAGTCTTCAAATAAACAGCAGTGCCATATTTTGTTCCATATTTTCTATTTGATTGGCATTTCTAACTTGATTGAAAACGTACTTTTGCTAGCTAGCTGTTGCAACAATTAACATTAGTGTAAGCTATTGTTCCAAAATCCATTTATAATAATTAATTAGGGCGAGCAAAATAAAATGCGTATTGCAAGGGAACAAAGATCCATTTAGCAATAAAACGCAAAATTAAATGTAAGCAATGTAATTTTACATGTGCGACCTAATTAGATAATTTTTGACCCATTTTAAAATCAAAGTAACTGATTTCTTACCTGCTCGGCCGATGACATTTTGAAGTAAAGAAATATGGTTGTACTAAAAACAATAAATAACTGGCGTTGCCAACTTCTAGAAGTTAGAAATATACCATTGTTTGTTCATGTACAAGCTCTCTTATTTTGCTAGCCATGAACGCACCCGTGGCAACCGAATTTGACAGTTGTAAACGATAACAAGTTTGCGTGGAACATCAAAAGTTGTTGAGCTGAAGAAAATCTCCGTGACAAACCCTTCACGTACGTTTTAGAAGCTAAGAAAACAAAGCCAGATTCAGAATGAAACCTGCTGTTGTCATTCAAACAACAAATCACAGAGAGTTTGAAAATGCACAAGTTAACCGCCAAACCGCAGACGCTTAATACCATCAAATATGCTCTAAGCCATCTTAAAATATTAAAATATTACAGCAGAATGCATTAACGGCGAAATCGTGTACCTCACTGGCTCGCATCGGAGAATAATCCGACGATTCCTCTTCATCTGACGAAAATTCCTCCTCGGCGTCGTTTTGCGAAGTCAAGTGCTCCCGGTACAAGTCCACATAGAAAGCCTTCCTCTGCTCAGTTCTCGGCAGTGCGATGTCATTAGCCTTTAGAGCACTCTTTAACTTTTCTTTTGTCAACAGATGCGGAGTGTTTGAGAACGCTGACATTTTGCAAAATACCTTTAAATTCACCAAAACATAAGCACGATTTTTTTACAAAAACAATCACGGAAGCAAAATTTTGCGAAAACGCGCCATTTGGGAATCCCCTTTGCGCATACGCTGTATTGTCAACCGCTGATGTCGCGTGCTCGCGCGAAGGCAAAATGGCGGATTGAGATCGGCGGAATTTTGGTGAACTTTCTTTTTCAAAAATGGCTCTTCCTCCTGCAAAAGATGGCGAGAAGACCTTGGCACTTTGTCGTTTAACAGGTTAGCATTGTAATGTAGTTCTGTTCTGTACCCGTCGCTCGCGTGATCGAGGCGGCAGCTATAAAAAGTCAACGTGTGTAAACTCATTGAAATTGATCGATTCCTTTTCAAGAAAAATCTATTTGTTATGAAACGACGCCAAAATCAGAAATTAGAGTTACAATCAGTACAATTTTGGTCGAAGAGGTTAAAACTAATGACCTAGGATCGAGAAATTTTATACAACAACGAATAATTTCGGCAGAAAAGGGAAAATGTTTCCCAACGTGCACAGCATGCACATGTAAGATGATCTTCATGGTTTATAAAATGGAAACTTTCTACAACTTTTCACGTACACACATACGTGTTTTGTAACAAGTCCATAATTTGGTAACTAGTCCATAATTAGGTCCATGGACCTGGACCAGGTCCACCATGGTTGGACTACATGTAGCTAGCTAGGGGTCAGCAAAATGTACAGACCTGCCTGGGGGGGGGGGGGGGGGGGGGGGGGGGAGATAGGGGGGCCATCTGTTGTGGCTCCCCCCTCTTTGTGTGTTTTCTATTGCAAAACATTAATATGTAATGTTGCAAAATTAATGTTTCCGCCGCCTTGAGAATCCCCCGCTTCCACCCTCTCTTATCTAGCCTGCGAACGCAGACGTATTTCCGGCTCGAGTTTCCCTGTCGAAAATTAATTTTCGGCGAGGAAACTCAAGCCGGAAATACGTCTGCGTTCACAGGCTATCTACTGTCTACTGTAATCCCCCCCCCCCCCCCCCGCATTACTCCCAGATTCCCCCCTGCCCCACCCACATGTATCATACATGTACATGTAAGGTAAAATCTGCATTTGTGTCAAATTAAGTGGCCCACACTTTCCAAGAGCACAACATCATGGAGTATCCTTTGCTCGAACTTGGACTGCTCGATTCAGAGTCCAAATGCAATGCACAAACCATAGTCCAGTGCACTAAACATTAGACCACCGCACCTCCCACTGCCTCCCTGAAAAATCCAATAAAACATTTAGTAATAATTAAAGAGGGAAAACAGGATATTAGACCCAGACGTGCAGAATTCGTTAATAATGTCTGAACAATTCAAGCTACATGTAGTATCTCGTGAAAATAACCCTCTACCATGTACCATAAAATATATACATGTACATGTCGTACACACACAGTAGCCTTTTTATTTTTTTTATTTTTTTATTTTTTATTTTGTCAATATAGCACCATCTTCTCTTCGATTTGAGCCAGTTGGTCGATGGTATGAAGCAAACATTCGCCGGCGTCAACATGGCTTCTCTTCTCATCACTCCAGCTCCAGTGCTAGTTCCAGTGCTAGCTCTGAAGGAGGTTATTCATCTGACGAAGAAGATCATAGATTTCTCCTGACTTTGGATCCGACGGATTGCAAGGTACAGTACATGTAACTCTTTAGCATACATGTATGTCTGAGAATTACTAAGTGCCTATTTACATACATGGAGAAAAGTTGTCCCTGGTAGGAGGGTTACCCTCCTCCTCAGGCCATCTTTTACCAAGCGATTATAAAAAACTTTTGCCATCCATCGTGGGGGTGTGGATTTTTTCTGGAATAACCCAATGTAACTTGGCCTGCTCGACTCTACTTACACAAATACATTACTCAAATTAACTTAATGTTTGTACTATAATTTGCAGCATCAAGATCATTACAAGGTTCTTGGACTTGGAAAACTCAGACACAAGGCTACTGCAGGGGACGTCAAGAAAGCATGTAACTATTACTTATCACTTTGTAATTTAGAATGGTTGCATCTACCCTTGAATTGGATGCTTGTCTGTCGCAGGTTACCCTCCAACATTTTGTTGGATTGCCATAGCAATTTGCCAACTTGTGCTCATTTATACTCAACTTGTGTAGAGAGAAGAGCGGCACTGTTAAGGCCTGATTATATGAGCCGGGCTGGCCCGGTTTGCCGAGCATGTCTGTAAAACACAACAAAAATCAACTTTGCGATTACATGACAATCAGGCCAGTTGGGAGATCCCGGTATCGTGATGCCAGGATCCTGGCTAACCGGGCTGAAAATTTTCCATGTAATCACATTCTCCGGGCCAGCATTAATTTTTTCTTCCAGGCACCCTAGTTACCCGTCCAAAAAAAATCAATATTTCTCTTTATAAATAGGATGTAGAGGTAAAGCAGCCCACGCAGCTGCATAAGTGCAAAAAATAAATCACCAAATTGCTGGAGAAAGGTGATCAAGATCATGCATCCGACACAATCTTCATGCTAGAATCATTCAGCCAATATATACCAGGCTGAAAGTGATCTTGGCGAACCTGGCCAGTTCGGCTCATGTAATACCGGGCTGAGAGTCGGCAAACTGCGACAGCTCGGATAACCGGGCCAGCCAGCCCAGCTCATGTAATCAGGCCCTTAGTGTACAGTGTCCTCAAGTTGCCCAAGGACATAACAAACAGATCTGGTCAGTGTTTGTCCTGAACACTTCTTTATAAAGTTTTGACTTATCTTTTCTTGTGTTCAATTGTGTTTTTCAGTTAGGAAGAAAGTACTCAAACATCATCCAGACAAAAAGAAATCAAAACCAGAGACTTCAGATAAGAAGCTTTCTGACGAGGATCTTTTTGCTTGTATAACCATAGCGAATGACATTTTAAGCAACAAAGAGAAGCGACGAGCTTACGATAGTATTGATCCACTGTTTGATGACTTCATTCCTTCTGTGAATGCCAACTCGCGAAGTAATTTTGTAGAAGTATTTGGTCCAGTGATTGAAAGAAATGCAAGGTTAGTTTTCATTTAAATTTACTGAACACCTTATGTGCTATAAATTGAACAGAGTGGACCATGTTAATCAGATTTATTTATTATTTAATATTTATTTTTTGTGTGTTTTTCTTTTTTCTGTTAATGAGTTGTATAAGGGGTGGTGAATGGTCTTTGAAAAAATACGGGTCTCGCAAAATTTTAGTCGCATTTCATGGGTCTAGCAGTCTCGTTTTTTGAGCGGTTCCGTATGTCTCGCAGTCTCGATTTTTTTGCAAAGCCGTTTTGGAGTCTCGATCTTGGTCTCGCAATCTAAAAACTCACAAAGTCTCGGTCTCGCAGAGAAAATCGCTAGTCTCGCCGTCTCGCAAAGTCTCGAATTTACCATTCGCCACCCCTTGTATTATACTGTATCTATATATAAGTAGACATGATTCCCAACTTGGTAGAATTAAATTGCCTTGACCTTTAATTGTAAACAGTTGTACTATTATTTAGCGGCCCAGTAGTATTTTGGATAAATTATGCATGTTAGAATCCTCAAGGATTTTTTGGTGCAGTATTATTTCTCAATAAAATCTTAACATTTTCAAAAAGGCCAGACTGTGCCCAACTTTATACAGTTTGTATACCCGTCCAGTACTTCAGTCTGAAAATCATACATGTATGTATGATTTTGTCTGTTTTCATTTTGCATTGCAGATGGTCCAAACGTCAACCAGTCCCACCTCTAGGAAATCATAAATCTACATTTGAAGAAGTTGATAATTTTTATAGTTTTTGGTAAGCTTGCTGTTGATGTTCAAGGATTCCTCCCTATTTCAAATTACAAGTTTATTTCTATTTCTATTGTTTTTCATGTTTGCTTTCCTTGTAGGTATAACTTTGATTCATGGAGAGAATATTCCTATCTTGATGAAGAGCAAAAAGAAAAAGGGGAAAAGTAAGCGTTGCGTTATGTACATGTATACATGTATCATTGTACACAAAATTATAGCAGGTTATTACAGATGTCAGCGGTTTGTCATGCAAACAAGGCGAAAGGGTCAATCTGGTATTGTTAGCCGTTTGACTTGCAAACGAGGCGAAATGGTCAATCTCGCATTGTATTGGCCCATTAGTCTCATTTGTAGGCTCGATTACCAGCCGCTGTTCGGGAAAATGAGCCAAAACGAAGACCAGACTCGAGAGAGCAGCAGAAATCGAACCTAACTCGTTTGCATACTTTTTAAACACAAAAGAATATTTGACCACGGGCTCAACTGTAATAACAGCTATTCCAGGCTCAAAATGCATAATAATTTGGTGGTACATCACTTGAGGCATTATAGCCTTTAATAATAGTTGATGATTTTCTTTAATCTTGTCACCTGCCTGTACATGTCTGGCTGCTTGGCAAGGTATAACATTAATAAATGGTGAAGTCGACACTCGGGCCAAACTAGCCCAGTACACTGCTGGAGCTTATTCTGGTTTCTGTAGCATGAAGCCGACTAGGAATATTGCTACTCTTCCTGGATGGGATACAAGTCCATCACAGGTTTCCCCCCAGCATTTTGTCACTGGTACCCATTTTATACTCCAGGGCCGGGTTGTTCAAAGAACGATTACGCTAATCCAGGATTAGCGAGAATTTTTATTTCAGTTTTGCAGCTTTTCAGTGAGGTTTCTTGTTTATCTTTTTGTCTTTCTGTTTTGACTTTGACTAATCTTAAATTAACAAAACATGAGAAGAGAAAAACACCTTTATACAAGGGATCGTAAAAGTTTGTTTAACTTTTAATCCTGGATTAGCGTTAATCGACTTTCGAACACCGGGTCCAGGGTAGAGAGAGGCACTGTGAGTGTAAAGTATCTTATCCAAGAACACAACACAGCGACCCGGCCAGGGTTCAAACTTGGAACCACTCGATCCAGAGTCCAACGCACTAACCTTTTGGCCACCGCATCTCCCCCTAATGTATAACATTGTAAGGCAGAAAAAGTTGAAATTCATTCTGTTACATCAGCCAGATATTATTTGATTTCTTTGTAATGATCAGGTCCTTCATTCTCATAACCTGTCTATAAAAAGTGAAGACAGGTTAGGGATTGATCGCAACAGAGGATTAAATATTATTATGAAATAAATGAGTAAAGCAATGCTTAATTCTATGCATCCATGTTTATCGGCAGCCGTGATGAGAGAAGATGGATTGAAAAACAAAACAGAGTAATGAGACAAAAAAGGAAGAAGGAAGAAGTCACTCGTATTAGGAATTTAGTTGGTAAGTATTTTTGCCTCAGCTACTGTGGTCCATTTCATAGTCAAGATTTACAATGTATGTAACTTATTTTTGATGTACAATGTGTAATACATCTAATCATGATTCGTAATGTTTTACTTTTCCCTTGCTGTAGATAATGCTTATTCATGCGATCCCAGAATAAAGAAGTTCAAAGATGACGAAAAAGAAAAGAAACTTGCAGAGAAGAAAGCAAAAGAAGAAGCTGCCCGGGCGGTGGCAGAAGAAAAGAACGAGTGAGTAAAAACCTTGAGTGCTTTTGTGAAATGTTTGTTCTTTAAGTTCTCTTTTGTGACTATAATCAAACTATGTAAATTTCATGTGAAAGGTTAATTTGCACCTGAACTCGCTTTGAACCTGAGGCAAGCAAAAACTTGTAAAAGTCTATAAATTTCAGTGTCTAATAATTAGACACTAAAAATATTTGTTCCATTTTGTTCGTTAGCAAAGACTTGAAGTTCTAGAAAATGAACGAAAGCTGAAAGAAAAAGAAGAAAAAGAAGCAAGGGAAAAGGTGAGTAGTTGTTATACTAGCATCATAGGCATGCAATGCGTGCAAAGCATGATAAGTCTTGTATTTGATCAGTTTGTTACAAAAAAACTAGACTGTTTGCAGTCCCTTTTATGTGGTGAATGGGGCATGAGGCGAGAGCCATGAGTGGGACCCACTCTCCTCTCAACGATATCAATAAATGGAACTATTTGAGCCTTTCTATTTTTATTTTTATTTTTATTTTTAGGCACAGGCAGCCAAAGTAGAGAAAACCAAGATGAAGAACATAATGAAGAAAGAAAGAAAAACAATACGAACTATAATAAAGGTACACCACTGTCCAGGGTTTTCAAATGTTGATTGTTTTATGATGAAGTAGCTGCCCGGCTGTGAGAGGGAAGCTACAGGCAAGATGGGTAAATATGGAATATACAAAATTTAATGCTAGCGAATAATTCATTTCAGTTGTCAAGCTGAAATGTGCACAAATGTGTGATACACGTCATAATCGATGTCTGGGTTTGGCCGTCAAACAGCGTGATTGCGCGAAATGACCAGATGGCAGTATTTCAAATAGCATAGAGTACCCATGTGGAGTAACGTTAATTTTGCGACGATTAAATTTAGCGCCACTTAATTTGGTGCATTTTAATTTAGCGATTTTTTTGAAAAGTCGCTAAGTTCGCTAAATTAAAATGTCGCCAAAATTTCATGTAATAAGGTAGATGCGCAGTGACCTAATGGGTAGCACATTGGACTACAGATTCAATCACTGGGCAAGGTCATTGTGTTGTGTTCTTGGGTAAGACACTTTACTTTCACAGTGCCTCTCTCCACCCAGGAGTATAAACATTGTGTTGTGTTCTTGGGTAAGACACTTTACTTTCACAGTGCCTCTCTCCACCCAGGAGTATAAACATTGTGTTGTGTTCTTGGGTAAGACACTTTACTTTCACATTGCCTCTCTCCACCCAGGAGTATAAACATTGTGTTGTGTTCTTGGGTAAGACACTTTACTTTCACAGTGCCTCTCTCCACCCAGGAGTATAAACATTGTGTTGTGTTCTTGGGTAAGACACTTTACTTTCACAGTGCCTCTCTCCACCCAGGAAATTGTCATCAGGGCAACCTGACAAAAATCCTGCGTATAGTAGCTTAGCCGCAACTAGCATCCCATCCCAGGTAGAAAAGCGATACTTCTCTAGTCGCTTCATGGTAAGGCTACCCAGGCTTGAAGGCATACTTTGCCTTTACCAAACAGCTTCCCAGCCTTCTGACTGGGTATATTTTTACATAAATAAGAGATATATATTTGCCTGTTTTTATTTCCAGAATTATGAGTATTTTGTGGAAGATGAAGAGTCAAGAATACGGGAAATGGAAGTCATGGACCGACTACTGGAAGTTATCTCACTAGAAAAGTAAGTCATACGCGATCAAACCATTTGTAGGACTCTTTAGCTTTAATAGTTTCATTAAAATTATTTTTTTAGAATATTAAATAAATTGAAGTTGTTGTTTTTTTTTGTTTTTTTTTGTTGAAGTTAATAATCTGAGAATTATGAAACTGAAAAAGGAAACTGTCGAAATTAAGGCTCAACATGGTTCGAGGGAAAATATATCGGAATCCAAAATTGAGATAAAAAAATGTTACACTTTATTTGTTTTATCGTAACTATTCCTACTATTTATTGTTTTAGTTTACAGTCTTTCCGAGAAGGTCTTGAGAAAGCTGATTCAAAAGACGGAATTAAAGAAATTTATGAGAAGGAGGTAAGATAACTCTGCTATCTAAAAAATTATCATTTCTGCATGCCGTTATATTCCTGTAAAAATAGCGAATTTAAGGTCCACCCGCACTGTAGCCTGCGAACAGGCTTTCCGGGCGCACTCTCCCAAAACCCCATGAGAGCTTGTTCGCAGGCTATCCGCACTAACACGTTTTCATTTGAAATGGATACTGTTTGATGTGTTTCGCTTATCTTCCAAATTCCAGGGGACGGACACTTCCAAAAAATGTTCCCCAAAGAAAAAGAAAAGTTAGAGACTTTTGAAAACACAGCTCTATCATTTTGGTTTGCGTGGGTGAAAACGGGGACTTTCAACGGAATTCCAATTACATACTCGTTATACATGTCAGACCCCCATCATAAAACGGTAGTGTCTCTGATTGGTTGTTGCTCGGTTTTAAATTTTGGCGCCAATTAACAACCAATCAGAGACACTACACGGGTCTCTGTAGAGCTACTGTACGTCATCAGTATGGAATTTTTCGGCTCGAATCTCGGACGTATCGAGCGGGGAATTAAGAATAGTCCATTTCCGAGTTGCCTTTTGCCTCTGTTTCAAAACGAGTCCTGGTGCACAACCTTTCAAATGGAAATGAGTTTGATTTGTAAGCCAATAAACGTGCAAGTAAAACTCATTTCCATATGAAAGGCTGTGCACCAGGACTCGTTTGAAACCGAAGCAAAAGGCAACTCGCGGAAATGACCTATTGGTGGTTTGCAAGTGACGTCAGCTGGAGGTCATTAACAAAAGATTTCTAATTGGCTTCTATTGTTTGTACCCCAACATGGCCGCCGCGTCTTTGTCATTTGAATCTCTCGGATTGGTTGCAAACCAGCAATTGAACGTGTGAAAAGAGACGTCTGTATACATACCGCAGTGAAGCTTTGCTGTTGGACTTGGCAATGTGATTTCATTTGCTGATCGTTATTTTAACACTTTTCTTAGATGGAGCAAATGAGAGAAAGAATGAGGCAAGAAGCCATCGCAGAAACTAAACAGACTACGAAGAGCAAAGATGATGATGAAGTAACCAGTGATGATTGGACAGAGGATCAAACACAGCTTCTGATTAAAGCTGTTAATCTGTTCCCGGCTGGGACCGCTTCAAGGTACATGTACAACAAGCAGCCTCCTCCTCAGGCACTTCGCATTTGTTTTTTGCGATTGGACGAGCGACTGGGCATGAGCCCGAAGCGCGAGGGACCATGGGAAGGGGAAAGACGAGACGCGAACGCGACCTTTCGCCTTCCCTCCTTCCTTTGCGCGCCCATTTTCTTGGAAATAAGAGAGACGTCTGGGTACGAGGCTGTATAACAAGTGTATACAGTGGAGCCTCTACTTTGGGACACCTCATTTACAGCAAGGCACCCAAAAGTGTGGCCACTTTAAATTAATTCACATTCTTTCGTGCGTGCAGACTACCCAATCAGAAGCCGAAGAATAGCTATCCTTGACTTCTGATTGGATAGTATACGCGCACGAAAGAATTTGTGAATTAATTAACAGTGGTCACACTTTTGGTCGCCTTGCTGTAAGGGGACACAAACTTTTGTCCGGGCAAAATTAACGCTCATAATCTTTGTATCTATTAACCTCTATAAAGGGATAATGGGACACTTCTCCTTGTCCTGAGGGTGCCCCGTAATGGAGGTTCCATGTAGTTGATTTTTAACAATTACTGACTATTTAGGCCGAAATTAATGTCTGTGTTTATTGGCGTATTTTGAAACAAAACGCGTCTAAAATGAACGCGAATGAGAAGGTAAGTTTTCTTGGTGAAGGAAATTACGAATGTCGAGTTCGAAGAGAACACTCTAGTCTTAACAGGAACAACAACAAAAACAACAACAACCACAGAACAGGAAAAGAAAAGCACGTCTGCGATAAATGTGGACACTGTATTCAACAAACAAATATTGTTTGTTGAAAAAGAGCCAAAAGAGCCAAATCATTCGATGGAGGAACTTGAGGTCTTGTAAAAGACCGGGTGAAAGTCAATCACTAGAGTCGGGATACTGGGCGAATATCTACTTATTTTTCTGTGTTATTTATTTGTGTTTTGGTTCTAGATGGAAAGTGATTGCTGATTATGTCAATATGCACGCTAAGACGGGCACTCTACGCGACTCTAAACACGTGATCAAGAAAGTCAAGAATTTACAGAAGCTAGGTAATGTCAAGTCAAGAATAAGCCACTCTAGAAACCTCGTGGAGGCTGGGCACCAGCGTTTTGCACTAGGGATTCTGGGATGGTTTGAGTAATCTGCGTGAGTTCTGATTGGTCGGTGATTTCCAAAGGCAACCAATCAGAGCTCACGTTGATGCCTAAACGATCCCAGAAATCCTAGTGCCGAATGGTGGTTGTCAAGATATCAATTCCCGTGACTGGTTGCCATATTCTCCTCATTTCTCTGCTTCAAAGTGTATTGATACTGTAGGAGAAATTACATTTTGATCTAAAGGATTGAAAAGGAACATAATATTATAACCTTGTTTTATGTAGCAATTCAAGTGATTTAAACTACTCTAATTAACAATAGACCAATTTCGACTAAAATTCTAACTTGGCTCCGAGGCTTAGGGGAATAAAACAAAAGAAATCGAAAGAATCACATCGAGGTTGAGGGATGAATAATTAATTTCTTTTGTTTTATTCCCCTAAGCCTCGGCGCCAGGCTAGAATTTTAATATATCGAAATTGGCCTATTAGAACTCGAGATTTCTATGATGTGCTAGTTGATGACTATCGCATTACTCATTGAAATTGAGAGCGAATAATCTAACTGTTTTAGTAAAAATCTTAATAAAACGAGACTCGTGCATCAGAAAAAATACTGAAACTTTGGAGAAATGAGAAGAAACGCCATTTTTTAGACGACCTCCCGCCACTCGTATACTAATGTATTGATAATATACGGGTAGCTCAGCCAATTAGATTACTGCATTTGCATTAGTATACTATATAGTAGAGATTTACTAATGTAGGATATGTTTGATCAACAGACCCAACCATGAAACATGAAGTGAATCGAAATGCTTTTGCCAAATTTGACAAAGATCACGCACAAAGCAAAGCCACTTCCTCCGCGGAGTCTGACCCAACAGTGAGATATGACTGTGAGTAAATACAGCGTAATCCTTGTAGAAGGGGGAAGGTCGCGCTATTTAGGCTAATAATTTTTTTTTAGGCTGATTTAGCAATGACGACGGGGACGTCACTTGAGGACGTGAGAGCGCGCGGAATAGTCTGGACCCAACTTTATTTCGACTTCCGGTGCTCCCGTTGCCGTCCTGTGGACAAGATTTTGGTGGTTTTCACGTTGCGACCAGAACGCCACATATTTGCTGTCATTTTGCTGACATTTTGCTGTTTTTTGCGGCATTTTTCGGTGCGCGCGCCGTCGTCGAGAAGTCCCGTCGTCATTGCTAAATCACCCAAATCAATTATGTGACGCTAGGTCACGCTCTGTAATGTCACGCAAGGGCTCGCTATTTATGTGACGCTAGGTCACGCTCTGTAAAGGGGAGTATGTCACGCAAGGGCATGCCTACGTCACGGATGGCGCATCTTCAAAAAAATTGCCGCGTAAATCTTTCAAGTTCATCGTTCGTAATTCGTCTCAATCTTCCACATCCGTTCTCTATTTTGATTTATTATTACCACTAAACTAAAATATTATTTTGAGATGTCCTTCGATGATTGGAGGGTAATTTTGCACAACGCAAAAAAAAACATCACATTTCGTGACGTACACGTGTAGCTCCGGCCTTAAAATCGCAAATTCAAAATATTGATTCGAAGAAACTACGACACGTCTTGAAAAATGTAACGTAAATTTCCTGATGCTCGGAGCAATCCAAAAGATTCAAGCTGCTTACATTTGATATTAGCTGATACAGTCGAATTCTCGTAAGCGGACAGTTCTACGTACGAAGTGATTAGTTTCTAATGAAACTGTGGTGCTGCGTCGGCGGCGAGTGAAACACTATGTTGATTATCAACTAGGAAACTAGGAGTTGATAACGGTAAATTAACCGCCGTAGCGAATTTCTAGAAGCTGACGTTTCGAGCGTTAGCCCTTCGTCGGAGCAAAAAAAGGGTGTTCTACGTACGGCCGCCTTGCCAATACCCTGTTTGAACTCTAGCTCATACAAACTCTGTATTTACACATTCCCGTAAGCGGCTATCTCCAGTTGCGGACACTTTTTCTGCTTCCCGAGGGTGTCCGCTTACGGGAGCTTCGACTGTATTCAATTTTTCTAATTTTACAATTCTTATTGTCCTTGATATTTATTTTTAAGCGAGCAAGTCTGCAGAGACATCAGTATGGACTTCAGAAGAACAACGGGTAAGATTCCTGCCATGAATGCAAAGGCCATGGACTTGAAATTTCAGTTTTAGTTTGTTCATACGAAGACATATTTACAAATGACGAGTTAGTCTGTTCAACAGGACGTTTATTTTTTTAGTAAGATACTGCAGGGCCCGGTTGCTAATACAGGATTACAGTTCGACTACTCGAAGCGGGCCAGTTTGAAGAAAAGTAACCAATCAAAACGTTAATAAACTGACCAATCGCGTTGAAGCATACAGACAATAGTCCTACAACAAAATTTGACACCAGCAAAGTGCGGACCTCTCGGGAAACCTAGAAAGTTTTCTTCAAACTGGCCCGCTTCGAGTAGTCGCACTGTAAAAGTCAATCGAAGTTATGTAGAGTTTGAGATTACTCAAAGTCAAAACTAAAGAACAAAAAATATAAACAGAAAATTCCACTGAAAAGTTACAAAACTGAAATCAATATTCAAGCTAATCCTGGATTAGCTTAATCGTCCCTTGAACAACCGTGCCCTGTGCGATATCGGGCGCGACATTTTAGACTATAAAGCTAACATTTGCATCTTGTTTTCTTTTAGCTTTTGGAGAATGCTCTTCGCGCATACCCCGCCAGCACACCAGAGAGATGGGATAGAATAGCTGAAGCTATACCTGGACGAACGAAGAAAGAATGCATGAAACGATACAAGGTCTGTTCTAACGTCCCGCATGTTCAACTTTGTGTAGTCTTTTTAATTGAGCTATCTTTTCTAATGGTTCTATGTTGCCCTTTCCGCCGGAGGTCGCGCGGGAAGTTGGGTCGAGTTTCCGAACGTGCGGAATTATGGGGCTGTTTTGGGGGACGCATTGTTGACATTTCTGTAATATAATGTAATATAACAATGGCGTCCCCCAAAACAGCCCCATAACTCCGCACGATCGGAAACTCGACCCAACTTCCCGCGCGACCTCGGAAAGGGCAATGTTGCCGCCCCTTCCCACATAACCAAACCAGCCCAGACGCATGCGCGTAACCGTATTTCTGGAATGGCTTGTTGCAGTGCACGCTTTTGCTTTAGTTTGCACACATTGCATACCTATTTTTATTTTTTTATTTTTCAAATTATTTATTTCTAGGACTTAGTTGAGATGGTAAAGGCCAAGAAAGCTGCTCAGAGTAAAGGAAAAGCGACGTAACAGACACCTGACGCAGAATTGTGTTGACTACGAAACAAAGCTTTTTTTTCAAAACTGGCCCATTGCTGTCAATTTACTGCTGGCTTTGTTTCTAGCTCCATAAATAACCGTCTTACCAGATACGAAATCAGAGCCATTAACCTCTGTATTGTGTTTATGTCCTTGTAAATAAATTAAAATTGAATAATTTTCTATTCGCGTGTGAGTTTTGTTGTCCACATTAGGGGTGTGAGAGACGCTCGTACCCAGGCTCCTTATCACTTTCCCGAGATCTTCACTCAAATGACGTACAAAAGACAGCCGAGGAATTCGTGTTCCAAAGTGGATAGTAATTAGGGCTTTCTACAGTCTGCTTGAAATTTTCCCTACGAATGCAACAATCGAAGCTCTCTGAGCGGACACTCTCGTAAGCAGACAGCTCTACTTACGACAGCCTTGACAAAACCCCGTTTGATCTCTAGCTCATACAAACTCTGTATTTACACATTCCCGTAAGCGGCCAGCTCCAGTTGCGGACACTTTTTCTGCTTCCCGAGAGTGTCCGCTTACAGGAGCTTTGACTGTACGTACAGTCGCCTTGTTCCAAGTTTTTCTCAGGGTACTCGGGATTTCCTTCCTCCTTAAAAACCAACACTTCTAAATCTCAATAGCAGTTATTACAGACGGTCAGCGGTTTGACAAGTTAACGCTCGCGCGCATGCGTTTTATCATATAGGATCTAAAAATTGGCAAACCTTGGGAAAAAAAAAAATTTTCCGTTATAGAACAAAGAAAGTTTCTTCCGGCGAGCGAATCGAATAATTGCCGACAGTCAGCAATCAATCGTGTGACGTCATGTTGAACATTTGAAAACTAAAATCCCTTATATGGCCTTAGCTCCCACGAGTCTCCTGTAGCTCAGTGGTAGAGCGTCCGACCGGTGTGCGGAAGGTCATAGGTTCGACCCCTGTTGGGGGAACTCGGAATTTTTTCCGAGTAGCTTGTGTCACTGACAGAATAATATCTCTCATAAAATCCCTTTCATTTCATATACCATAGCGATTTATAATGGTAATAGGGCTGAGTGGAGTCCTATTCAGCTGCCTGTAATCATAGTTAATAAGGGAAATGGTTATGAAGCCCGGCAAACTTCAAAGGAGCAAACAAAGAGGCCAAGATTTATGTTGGAAGGTCCATGACCGTGCACATCTTCTGTTTGCGCTCATACACTATGCATGAATTATCGCTATTGGTTAGTTGCTTGAACACACGTAGCCACCTATTGTATTTTGTCAGGTTTTGTGCACGGTCAACCCCCAAAATAGCGAACAAAAACATATAACAAAGAACTTTGCCGGGCTTCATAACCATTTCCCTCTATTGCTGGTTTGCAACCATTCCCGAGAGATTTAAATGACAAAGACCCTGGCGGCCATGTTGGATGACAGGAACAATAAAGCTAATTATAATTATTTTGTTAATGGTCATCCAACATGGCGGCGATGACGTCAGTTGCAAACCAAGAATTGACTATGCTGTAATCATACGAGTGATTAACAAAATCGGACGACCGCGTAGCTGGAGTCTGATTTGTCAATCACGAGTATTACAGACAATTGAAACGACACGAAGTCCTGTTACCAATCAATGATAACTATAACAAAATTCGAGGAAAAAACGCTAAATGGTTAAACGTTTTGGTGAACAAAAACCGTCAATTGAGTTTGTTTTTGACCAAGATGCACAAGCAAAGGACAGGGCGAGCATATGACGCCAATTATATATACAGGCATATCATGACGCGTAAACTGTCCAATTACACAGGCATGACGCGTATTAGAGTTCAACTTGGGTCTGCTGATAACCAATCAGATTCGAGAATTTTGTTATACATGTAGTTTTGATTTAAAAGAAGTAACACCAATTCTATTGTTAAAACAACGCGGAAAATATACAAAAGAATACAATACTATAGAATACACGAGAATACATAACTTTCGGCCTAAGAACTGTAGTGTTAGTTTTTTCTAGTGTACGCGCATCATATGTTTATTTCAGGTGTAGAAATTAGATAAAAACTATTTTCTAACTTGCATCATTTGTGTCCGATTAGACCATGGCAGTTTCTACTAAATAAATGAACACTACTCGATTCGTGTCAGCACACAATACCTTTCCAATATCGAACCTCTAGTGAGTAAATAGCAATTATATAAATCTACTTAGTGTAATTTCCATAAATTGATAAATCTGATTTCCTATTTCTAATTAATACCTCCATAATCCTTTCAGTTCCGGCAGAAATAAGCTTAAACTTTATTTTGTTTACATATCTAGCCAACAGTACTTTGATAGTTGCACTAAAACTGTCACAGGCGACATATTTTGGCCCAGTGGCTAATGGAATAATTACGTACGACGCATTCGAGGATTAAATCTTGTTCGTGAATATTTATGATCAGTTTACTGTTGACTGGGTTACGAAGGAGTTGAACAAAAAGTCACTCCACGCAGTTGTCCGAAACAAGAATAAGGTGGCTCGCTTGCTCGGACATTAACAGAATTCAAACTTATTCCGCCATGGCAATTGCTCAATTCTTTTTTGTGTGTCTGGTATTGCTGCAAGGTGCTTTACTCGTCCAAAGTGACATTGGTGAGTGAGAATTTAATTTAATTGTTGAGAACTTGGGAGCGCGTACCTTTGTTATAAGTTGGTTTCACCCTTAGATGCGGACCGTTCGATTTATGGCCCACTTTATTTCTTAGCTTGAATTTCTGAATTTCAATTACATTATAATCTACTCTAAATCACTGTACTGGGATTTTGTCGGGAAATACTTTAATAAATTGGTGTCCGTGTGCAGCATTTTGTCCCAACTTCAGTTTTTTAATTAAAACCAGGGGCACCCAACATGAAAATTAATGCGAAAGACTTGGAACGTTGTTTCTCTGTTTTCCCGCATCGTTTAGACCCTTTTAAAGGAATATTTGTGTAAACGGACACAGTTAGATATGTTCGGATCGATCTTTAACTGATAGTAAAGTGGCAGAAATGTTGAGGGAACGAAACTTTACGAGCTGATCAGTGCCTTTCGGAAAATCCAAGCTGGCCACTTTTCCGCGTACCCAAAACGGCATCTTTATTTCGCCGAAAACAACGAGCATTTTACTCCAGGTTTTCGAACAGGCGATCCCGTTGCTCGGCCCTTGACAGTTTGGCAGCTAGGAGCAGATTGTCACGGTTACTAACAAGAGACAAATTGCACTGAAAAGCGCAAATAAAGTGATAACATAACAATAAATTAAATTAATCAAATTATCGGTGGTAAATCTGCAGATATTCGACCCTTTGAAAGTTTTCCGCATGCCTGATATTTGGCCTGTGCTTTACAATACATCACTGCTACAAAATTCATTATATTTCCAATATATTCACGAAGTTGTCAAACTTCCTCTTGAGCAATATTTACTTATCTCTCAAACACTTCTGCTTACTCATAAATCTCGTTTTTTCATCACTAACCATAAATTATTGTGATCCAGCAGTATTTAACGGTTCAGTATTTTAAGTTCATAGTTTCTGTTCAAAATTAAATAGCTTGGGTGCTACAACTATTGAAGCCAATATTTCTGTTAACTCCTTGTTATATATTTTGACTTTTTTAGAAGCGCTAGCATTAGTGACGTCTTGAATATTAAAACTTGACATATAAGTTTGTGCACATAGGTAATCTGTTTTTCGCATATATAATGTTTAGTACTATAATATCGATCACGATACGAGTGCAAATTAAATTAAACGGCGCGGTATAGAGGGCTAAAGACATTCGAGATTGTAAGTGACATTCTAAGACGCCAAACACAGTAAACCTAATGGCCTGCGTGGCAGCGTAGAAAGGGGAGGGATGTGGGGAGTTCGAGCGCGAAGCGCGAAAAGAGAGCGCGAAGCGCGATCGGCGGGAGTGTGGCGCTCCGACTCCTCGCGCTTCGCGCTCGCCGAACTCCTTTCCTTCCTCCCCGTTCTACGCCTGCGTGGCAGGCTGCAGTAAACCCGGCCGTAGTACACATAGTCATTGTGAGTGTAATGAGTGACAAACTTTTAATAGCACATTTTAATTCAGTTTTGCCCTATTCTTTGGTAACCAAGCAGCGAGGTGCGCCCGCGATCCTACACAGTCTCTTTAAACTCTCAGCCCCATTACATTGTAGCCGAAGGTCGGCCACGTGTTCAATTTTGAAGACAAAATAGTGCACATAATAATCCTTTACAAACTAGTCTATGTATAACCTAACATGCTTTTATTGACATCTTTTTCGCAGACTGCAAAAGCAGCCTCTTTTCTACCGAGATATTGATGCGCGACGCGCGAATTAGCGCGGGAAACGGTCCGTGGAACTCGCCTCGCGAATCCGCTGCTACCCGAAATATTCACGCTCGTTCCAGATCCTTTATAGGACGCCGCGGCGCGTCCGACGAGCTATCGGACAGTGTATTTTTCGAGTTTTGTTTTTGTTTTTCTTCTTGTTAGTATTTCGGCGCTTAATATCTGCCAGCCTGACCGTGCTATATATCTGTCTATACATCTGTCTGTCTGTTTATTTCTGTTTGGAGCTTGGCTCCATTTCCTCGTTTGACAATTCGTCTTGTCTTTTAGTCTGCAAGGACCTTCAGGAAGAGATTCTATGCAGCGCCCAGGCCTCGGAAGCAGGAAAATGTTATGAATGGCCTTGGAATGGACAATGTCGCAAGACATGTGGTCGCTGTGGTATGTATAAAATTGTTTATTATTTGTTGGTGTCTGGGATGTTTGGTGTCAAGGAATATACAGCGAAACTTTCCTATTTCCTATTTGTACCACAACAAGAGACACTGTTTGCTGGGAAAAGTGTTAGACAGATATTAGATAAAATAAAGATAGAGTAGGCTCGATTTCCGCCGCTCTCTCGAGTCCGGTCTCATTTTCTCGAACAGCGGATATGCTCCTGTGTTCACAGATTTGAATTTGTTTTCGTCCTTCGTTTTGCTCCAAATATATCGCTTTTTTGTCAAGATAGGGACCTCCGCCATACGATCAAGATATTAAAAATAAATGAAATCATGAATCCGTGATGAAAACCGCCTCAATAGTTTGCTTCTGAAGTTGTTGAATAGCGGCTGGCGAGCATACCCGGGCCGCGCAGAGATTGGGGAGGGGCGCCTCTCCCCATTCTCCGCGCGGCCGCGAGCCTCTCGCGGGTTGTTTATCCCGCGAAAAAAGCAAGACCCTGGTCACGTGGTGGCCACGCAGGCTAGTTATTGCACAATAGTTTACCAAACGTTTCCTTGGCAACCTGGCGTATCTCGGGAATTCTCCAACAATACAGCACAGGGTTGAACGAAGAGTTTGCAAAAAGGAGCACAGAAGCGAAATGAATACAAAGCCATAGGGTAGCATTTCGTTCAAATCTTCTAACAGCCACTGACAAACACAGGTAGGGCAGATAGCACAAGAGTAGAAAGCTTAACACGTATATAGTACTTTTCAGTGTCTTTTTGTAACGCCCTAAATGGAACGACGCTGCATTCTGTTGGGTTTGATTGGCATTGAGTCGTCCAACTTGATGCTGACGTACCAACATAAACACCCGGATGTAAGAGCCACATACGATAGCGATACACACAGTTATGAGTGCATCTCTGAAGATTCGGTGAAGTTTCACATCCCAGATCCACACGGTGGATAAGAAAACGCATAAAATCCAAATAAAAACAAGGATGAAGTGTATTCGCTTCAAAGTAGCAAATTGGCGATATCGTAGGCGCAGTTGAATGGCGAGAAATCTGTCCACAGCGATACAGGTTATGGTTAAGAACGAAACTGCTATGAAAAAATATGCAACCGTATTGGACACCTCTTGAATCAGGCAAAAACTTGAGTTCAAGTCCCCAGTTAATGCCGTGTAGTTTGAGGCTAAAAACAAAGGCTGAACTACCAAACCAACCCCAAGATCCGAAAGGACTAGGCTTCGAAGAAGAGCCTTAAATGGCGGATGCAAAGAGTGGCACTTCCATAGACAAAACAACATGGTGATGTTACCAGCGATGGAGGCAAATAAGAACGGAGCAATGACCACGCAACACACTGTATAAGCTGTGCGGAAGGCATTGATGTTGTTAAAAGCTTGTGCGATGTGTGGAAAGCAATGATCGTCTGATTTCATCTTGTGGTCTTGATTGAGCAAGAAGCTCTTCAGTCAAATGTGTCTTTCTGAAGTACTGAAAAAGATACAATAGCACTTGTCAAGATATTGTTCAGGATTACACTTTTCAAATTAGCAACACAATTCATTATATTTGGCTCCCAGGTCGTCTTATTTTCCCCTAAATTAATTGCTTTTATTATATTCTGTTTGATCCCCCGCGCGGGCTGTCTGATATATATTATAATACCTAGAAACTTAAAACGCAATCTACATTTTCAACTTCACTATTGCTGCAAGACGGAAAAGCCATTGAAGTCATTATGGAATTTGGTTAACCTTGCCAAGTTTTGAGTCATTTTCGTGTTTTGTTGAGAAGATAAACAGCCATTTTTTACAAAATTTTTCAACCAAAAATAATAATTAGGTTGTTTTTATCATGAAAGGATTCGACACAGCTGCCGAGATTTGAAAACGTAATTGTCTTATAAGCCACAAGAGCCATATTTAATACCTAACCCGCTTTCACTCCCACTGAATACATGCCAAGTTAAAATTAAAACAAACTCTTTTCGTAAAATATCGAAAAACAAACAGCACCACATAAAAGTACTCCTTATGATCAATAGCTTTTATTTGAATGAACTCACACAATTATTATATGTTCGTACCACTTTTAATGGAAATGATGTTAGATTCTGTGATTGAAAGGCTTAATTGAATGCAGCATATGTAAAAAATAAAAATATTTATATCGGTTTTCATCAGGATATTAATTTATTTTCCCAAACTTTATGTCAATAATGTCTGAGAGTGAGTTTGAATTGCCCTGTCTAGTTTAATTAATTAAAGGTGTATTTTAGAATTCTACGACTAGGTCTATATGTTTTATTTTCGATGGCGAAAAAAATTGCTTGGGGGAAATTTTCCCACACTATTAAAAACATCAGTAGTTTCAAAATTGGCAACGTTAGTTATTTCATCACGCTCTCTCCATTTCTGGCACCGTTTTGTATTGCCACCTATTTTAATGATTTAACATTGACAAGGTCACGTGACATGGCTCTTCAAAGTAACTATCTTGCTTCATTATTCATTTTAGGGGTAATTCCAGGTAAAATGCCAGTGAATTGAACTTTGTTACGAAGTAGACTTTGAATATTCTCAGTGCTAAATATGTTCTCAAGAAATATGCTTTCTGTATATTTTATTCCTAACTGCATGATCATGATTAAACGCGAGTATTGAATCTCTAAGTTGGGGTCCGGCGATCGGTATTCATCATTCATTTTTCTGTGACATTAGCCAGCTTGATTTATAATTTCTGGGTTATACAATTTAAATATTCAATATTCCAACCTCGTCCCCAGGGCGCTTTTCCCTCAAATTTAGAAGGGAAAGCCCTGGGAACGAGGTTGTCAATATTCCTTTTATCAGTTTAGCGTGAAACCCCCGAGGCTAAGAATTTGGACGTTTTTTTTAATCCCGTGTTAGAATGTGCACGAGAACTGGATAGGAATTTGGAACAAACTTCGCGCGCTTTTTGCATCCCGCGTTGAAAAATGAGAGCTGCCAAGGAATTTGGAACAAACTTCCCGCGCTTTTTTGCATCCCGCGTTGAAAAATGAGAGCTGCCAAGGAATTTGGAACAAACTTCCCGCGCTTTTTTGCATCCCGCGTTTAAAAATGAGAGCTGCCAAGGAATTTGGAACAAACTTCCCGCGATTTTTGCATCCCGCGTTGAAAAATGAGAGCTGCCAAGGAATTTGGAACAAAATTCCCGCGCTTTTTTGCATCCCGCGTTGGAAAATGAGAACTGGCAAGGAATTTGGAATAAATTCCCGCGCTTTTTGCATCACGCGTCAGTCAGTGAACAGGGTGAACTTCGGCCAGTTCCTTGCGCCATTTCCAACTGACTGTTCTATTCTGTCAACTATTGTTATTAACAATGCACCCCCTTTACAACTTCTATTCTCTAATGTTTATTTTCTACGTTTATTCAGATGAATGTTACGATGCTCAGAACCTCGTAACATGTGAAGACCAACTGAAAAAAGGGAACTGTGGTGACGAAGAAGTAGCGCATGCGTGCAGTCAAACTTGTCACGTGCTCTCCTGTGCTAAGGTAACCATGGTAACAAATGCCATTACAATACATTCCATCTCTACCATGCAATGCATCTACTCCAATTGCAAGGGACTGGGTCGTACAATTTTTGGCGCTTCCTTCTATGATGCAATTATGATCTTTCACGACTATAATTTTACGACTTTTAGAGATATTTTATGACATTAGAAGCCTACGTAGAAATCGTACAGAAAAACCTACGGAAACGCTTGCTGAACAGGCTATGACATTAGTTATAGTAAAACCTTAAAATGTTAACATTTAAAAATAGCACTGAGCAGTAAGCGGCAACCTCGTCCCCAGGGCCATCTCCGCTTTCAAGATGGCGGGTGGGCGCGAAGAAGACTCTGGCGAAGAGCAGGTCACGTGACCACAAAATTAGCCAATCGCGATCCCGCCGCCATTTTAAAACAATCAAAATCTCCAATATTTTTGGAGACACGTGACCTGCTCTTCGCCAGGGTCTTCTTCGCGCCCACCCGCCATCTTGCAAGCGGAGATGGCCCTGGGGACGAGGTTGCAGTAAGCGGATAATTATACTGATATTTAGAGCTTGGGGCCAAGTCGGGCCTAGCCCGTTTTCGTTTTGTTGGTGTTTTGAGTCTTCTCTTTCAGACTAAAGTTCCGATCAAACGGTCACAACATTTGTCTTAACATAGTCTCTCAACATTTGTTGAAAGCCCGGCTGTTGAGACCGTTTGACACACCCCTCTCAACAATGTTGAGAGGTGTTGTGACATGTTGGGACGAGTTTGAATCCATTTAAACTTTGTCTCAACATCGTCACAACATTTCTTTTGTTCTTGAAATGTTGAGAGGTTGATATTGAGGCCGTTTTACCGGGCATGGTCTCAACATCTCACAACATGTCTCAACAAATGTTGAGAGAATGTTGAGACAAATGTTGTGACCGTTTGATCGGCCTTAATTTGTTGCTGTTGTTTTATCCAGGGCTGGGTTGTTCAAAGGACGATTAAGCTAATCCAGGATTAGCGCGAATTTTGATCAGTTTCAGTTTTGTAACTTTTGAGTGAGGTTTTCTGTTTATATTTTTCGTCTTTCTGTTTTGATTTTGACTGAACTTAAACTTTACAAAACATTAGCAAATAAAAACTCTTTTATACAAGAGAAATTAAAAGCTTGATTAACTTTTAATCCAGGATTAGCGCGAATTTTGATCAGTTTCAGTTTTGTAACTTTTGAGTGAGGTTTTCTGTTTATATTTTTCGTCTTTCTGTTTTGATTTTTGACTGAACTTAAACTTTACAAAACATTAGCAAATAAAAACACTTTTATACAAGAGAAATTAAAAGCTTGATTAACTATTAATCCTGGATTAGCGTGAATCGGCTTTCGAACAACCGGGCTAACTTATTAACTGTTTTAAATATAATGACTTATATCAGACCTCTGTTTATATCCATTAGGAAGCTACAAAGGGCCAATTGGCTGATGCTATGGGATTAAAGTAAACGACTTCAACAGCGAAATCTCTGCCCGCGATCATTTAAATTACAGTAATACCATTAATTATAGTAAGCACCTTTAACAGGCGCGTCCTGCTACGATGTATGCATGCTACTGTGACAAGTGTCACACAAATCAGCGAAGTCCAAGAAGATTATGACATGATTCTGTGTGTGTCCATTATCTTATGAACTGAATAAAGATGAACTGTTTTCAATTCCTCAACCAGATGTCATCACTTGATCAATTGTTATCCTCTCCTTACCGCGATGTTATAGCAAAATAAAGCATCGCAACCTGGGCGTAGCCTGCGTGGCAGGCGTAGAAAGGGGAGGGATGAGGGGAGTTCGAGCGCGAAGCGCGAGGAGAGAGAGCGAAGCGCGATCGGCGGGATCTTGAAAGCGGAGATGGCCCTGGGGACGAGGTTGGATCTAGGCGGACTTTCTTGACTTTCTTCGTTTCCGGAGTAAGGGGTCGGGTCCAGGCACGAAGAGCCGCAAATGTCGTGCCTTTTTCTATTGTCCACTTTCTCTGTAAAAGTTTCTATTGCCGGTTTCGCTTTGGCGCAAGGTCCAATGTTGTCACTGTTGCCTTCAGCTCTTCTTTTTATTCACGATTCAACTGAATATTGCCTCTGATTAAATGCATCTGATGTAACAGCACAATTAACTATTGTATGCTCCCTGTCGGGATAGCATTCCCGGGCCCCACCCCCACCCCCCCCCCCCCCCCCCCCTCCCCTTCTCCCTCCCTTACAGATCGAGCGGAGGACTTCTCTCGGGATTTCCCGATTTCCCGCTCGAGTCGACTCGAGATTGCCCGCGGTTAGTCAGCGGCCGCGCGCTGCACAGGGGCGCTGCGCGACGCGCTGCCCAGGGTCGGGAGAAAAGCGCTAAATATATTGACGAAATTCTCGTGATTTAACCAAAGAAAAGGAAATAGAAATATGATTCAGTGGAATGTCATAATCGTGCTACAGAAAATGGACTGGTTTCGTGAAGTGGTGAGTTGTTCTTCTTTACAAATCTTATTCGTCGATTCGTCGTGGAAGTATTTAATAAGCTACCTACCTACTCAAGGATGGTAGCCTTGTGCTTTAATAAGCTTATTTGTTTCATTTTATTATTTGTCCATTATATTTCATTTACATAAATAGAAGTATTTCTGCTAGATAACATATAATGGCAGGAGATCTTAGCAAGCTCTACTGAGCTTTTCGAAGAAGATCCCCAATTTTCAGTAAACTAATATAAATACAGCAGTTTTTGGCATCGTTTTAATAACCTAAGTCTTCAGATAGTTCAACTTTCCTTCAGTATTTCTGACACGTTGTAAATCCTCGAAGAAGATCGTGTGTTTTTAAGCTTATAGTTTATAGCTTTTAAGCTTAAAAGCTATATAACTTATGCTTACAAAGGCATGCATTTCCAAAAGCTCCTTTCTTAATAGTTTTCGTCTCGTTTTGGAATCACTTCTCGGTTTCAATTATTTTTCGTTATGTAAAGTATTAATGACAGTGTTTTATTTCATTCATAAATTCGTGTTTAGAAAAATAAGATATTATATTAAAAGCTGATTGGTCTTAGTTTTTAACCGCCGGGCCAGAGGACATTCAGGACAACATCGCGAATCTGACAGATTATAAATTCGAGCTGGCATTTCTTGTTCGGAAACTCATTCTGTGATTCTGTTTTGTTTTTTTTTTACTTATACAGGAAGTCGAATAGTAGCTTGTAGGCGTGTTTATAACGTTTTTTAACATCGAGAACAACAATTCTTCGAGCACTCAAGCTCCCCGGGAAAATAATTTAACTTCAAGTGTTTGTTCTTTTGGAACCAAACTTATTAATCTTGGAAAATATCCTGATAAAACTATTTTAATCATTTCACTCCCAAGAGTGCTAACTGAGGGAACATCGTAAATTTTATTTTGTAAAATTGTCAGAAACTAACAGGCACATGAAAGTGTTGCTCAATAGCTTTCATTCGAATGGTCACATACTAGGTTTATCAACAGACTCAAAAGTCACAGCCACATTTATTGACTCACTAGTTTAACTATGAGAGTGAAAGATTTAACAGACTTGAAATACTTAAAAAGACTCTGGTACTGGTGTACTTAAAAAGACTCTGGTACTCACAAACTGGATTTCCATAAGAAATAATTAATGTAATCAGATATATTTTAATTTAATTTATTTAGATATATATTTTTATTTTTTTTAATTTAATTTTATTAAATTGGGGGAATTTTTTTGTTATACGGTGTGTGTTGTTCAATTTGAGCTCAGTTTCCTCGGAAACCTTAGTGAAGGATATCGCATCTCACTGCATCTCTGCTCATCCTCTTTGGTTCATTCAGTATTAGCGACCTTACTAGATCGAAGTACGGGTACGAGATTGACTACGAGTACTGACCAGTATTGAAGAAGGCTCTAGGAACGAGATTTGTGTTAAGCCGGGGCCAAGCGAGGATGAGAGTTTGATGAGAGTTCAAACTCTCGCTCTCGTTTGGCCTGAAACTCTCATGCGCTCTTATCGACTCTCGTCGAATTTGAACCTGCTCAAATCTTTCTGGAGAGTCGTCGAGAGTTTTTCTCTCGTTTGGCCCACGCTTCATGATAGTCGATGAGAGTTGACGAAAACTCTCATGAGAGCTAACTTTCATCCTCGTTTGGCCCGGGCTTTAGACGAGTTAATGTAAACCCTGCGCACTAGGTTTGAAAAGTCGTACTCGCATTCAATCTCATACTCGTTCTCCGACCTAAAAGTCACTTTGGTGGGTGTTACTAAAATTGACATCTCGAAAACTTTGAATTCCTTAATCCCTAGCCAAACGGAGACTTTTGACTGCAAGTTACCAACTTGCGACTTCGTTTTAGCCAGGACATGCGCACAGTTTGCAATTTAGGCGTTCACTTTGATCGAGGTCACATTTGATTGCAAGGACACGCAAGTTTTGTTGTTCATTTCAAGTACTAAATTGCAGCGCTCGCTGGAGCATTGAAATAGCTTTTTGTTACTTGCGTGTAAAGGCCGGTTTACACATACGACGTAAGCATAATACGATAAGTATAAACACAAGGTGACATACGCAGGCGCAGTGCCTCGTTGCATCATGGGAATCCAATATGGCGGACGTAAGTTGCTATGACGCAAGAAGAAAGAGAATTGTGAGAATGAAAATCGAGCAACAACTGGTATCTGATATGTATTTCGATCCCGACGCGACGCGAGCGAGAAAAAACCTCTGGTACCCAGGGTACTTGATTTGCGAAGGATCTGAAAAAGAAATACCAACTGCTCGCTGTCTCAGTGAAGTCCTTTTTACAACTCCGACTACGTGCGTAGGTAATCAGTGGTGGTTCGAGACGGGGGTCCACTCCTTCTTTATTTTGAACAATAAAAGACCCACCTTCACTACCACCCTCCCTACCCCACCACCATCCTGGCTCTTTGAGGGCATCTCGGATCCGCCATTAGTAATCACGGCTACAAATTGATGTACTACATTGGAAAATGATTTCTGAAAATTCCTAGACTACAAAACAGTCCGTATTTTCCGGGGTATTTTAAAACGCGAGTTCCTTGGACGAAATTAAACCGCGGCAGCGTCTGGAACGAGCGTGACAATCAGCTCATATGCTACACTGTCATAAACACGACGGCATCTGAGAACACAAGAGAAATTTACAAAATTCAATTCAAATAACCGGAGTGTTTTATGACGGTGTAATACATGGCTTTGGCTTCTTTATATGCTTTATGATATAGATTTAAAGCGTTCGAAACGATAAAACAGGGTTTTTTAATCAATAAGAATCAGAATCGAGTCTAAATTAAAATTGTTTATTAACCTCAGTTTCGTCTGTAGTCCATTATCTACAGTCCATTATCCGTATAGTCGTTATCTGTAGTCCATTATCGTCAAATCGTGACTGAGTGTATATTTTTTTTATTCCAAATCGGTAAACAGTACGCCGTTTCATATAACACATCAATAGATGTTGTGCACGAAATTTATATGTGCTCGATATTCCAGAAGACAGAGCGGACATAATGGGTTATTTTTCTTTCGGCTTTTCTTTTTAGAATTTCAGTTCAGTATTCGAAAGTTTCAAATGTCAAGTCTATCATTTTTCAGTTGATGCTATCTTCGTGCAGCCCCGGTTTTGCCGACTAAAGTAAAGGCAAAACAAACATAAGTAGTTCTTCTTTCCTCATGGTCGCCTGGCTGGCAACTCTCAGCTTTTAATCGCACATCACTCAGGGGGCAACGTTTAATTCATCGTGGCGGCTTCAAAAGTCGCAACTTGAATATGTTTCTTTGTTGAACGAAAATTGTACAGCTGCGTAGAGTAAAAGCTACTTGTATGGAATCACAAAGAAATGCACAAGTCCTACTAATGTGTTTCACCAACTTTACGATATCCGTTTTATTTGTTGTTTTCACAACCGCGCAGATGGTTTCAGTTGATATCACGAAAACCTATCCATAAAAATAGATCATCCTTCCTCTTAACTCAGTTCACTTCTCTGCAAGACGCAGGCCATGTAGAAGTAACGCTAACCAGTTCATTTTCCAAGCCGAGATGAAGACGTTTTTTCATCTTTCTGCTCGTGACTATTTCCTTCGGTAAGTATAGTGGTTTAAAACTATATTATTTATCAAATTTCCTAATTCGAAGAACTAAAGACGGTATGGCTCACTCCCTTAATATTTTTTAAACGGCTACACCCCTAACGGTTTAAGCCAGGCTGCTAGCTTTCGTGTAACTCTCTCTCGCTACTATTTCCGACAGGCCATTTAAACAAACACCAATTCGAATTCTAGTTTTTATTTGATAATATAATTCAAATATAAAAGGCATTGATACAAAGTCAGATCAGATACAAAGCCAGACAAAATGCGATAGATAAACAAACTTATCTTCACGAAGACAGAGACATTAACCCTATGAAAAAAATTTCCAAAAACAAAAAGGAAAAACATTCAAAACGCTTTTTATAGAGCTGTTTTTACGTGTTAGCACCTTTGTTGAGCTTAGCAATTGGTTTAATAAACTTTCTAATCCCAAAGGAACATTCTACCTTTTTAGCAATGACCGTTTAAAACCAAAACCTTTCCGTAAAAGTTCTTACCAAAGTTATAGTCATTTCAGCATGTCGTCTTCTTGACTTCATACTGGCTATCCTACGTAGAACAATTCTGCCGCCGCGCGGCCTTGGATCTAATTCTCCCCTCAGGGATCTTGTGGTCGACCCGGAACTGTGAACATTTACTTTCTCTGGTATAGCTAAGCCACACTGTTTTGAGTGCTCTAGCCCCTACAACAACCAGGCGGAATGCCCCACTGCCGACCCCAACCGCCGTCCAAGAAGTTACGTCTCCTGCTGCTTTAGCTTCACAAGCCCTCTGGTTGTTACCGCCGTTCCTGTTTGTTGCCCACGTCTGCAGCCGTTTCCTCCCCCCCCCCCCCCCCCCCCCACTCAGTCCTCAACTGTAGATCAGCAGCTGGCCCCTTTAACTACTTCCAAAATCCCAACACCGTGGCAAGAAGTAAAGTGATTCAACGTTCGTGGTGCCAGCAACCCACAGTGTCCCACACCAATCGATGAACATGAAAGGGAACTCCTTCACCACAATGATCGTAAAAACTGAATTGAACGTGCCGATATAAAACGCAAAGTTTGTAAACTGGGGGATATTGTCCAGTTTTGTCAGCGTGACAAGCGCGCATGAAAATAACATTGGACGGATAATTTTGTAGTCCCGGGGGTGGGGGGGGGGGGGATACTCGACAGACGCTTGGGTAGGGAGATGCGGAGGCCCTGACCCTGTTTAAGACACAAATCTCTTATTTTCCTACCCTGTTTAAGACATAATTCCGATTTTTGAGACCCTGTTTAAGAATAGAATAGAATAGAATAGAATAGTGATTACAAATCTATTTACATGCAGCTTTATGGAGTCACGGAGCTGTTTACATTAATTGCGCCAACAAAAATTGATAAAAATTCGGCGTATATGCTTATCCTGTTTAAGATATTAGGCCTTGTAAAGATACCCAGTTTAAGACAAAAAGTGATAAAATCGATTCCCCGTTCAAAAAAAAACTGAACTGCAATACCCTATCGGTCAGGGGGGGGGGGGGGGGAGAGGGTAGTGTCGCCTTACTGCAATCAAGTGACTCCTTTCTTAAGTGAACTGAATTTTATTGAATGATCACCACAGTATATTCACAATACAATACTAGTAATCAGTCATACAACTTTTACTTAAGATTATTTCGCAATGTAGGTTGTGTAATAAGTACATGTAGCCTGACAATATGGACGATAAATTGTATTTTATAATAGTTGTGTCAGCTTTGTAAAGGTAAAAATATCTTCTTGTAAGAAAAATTAAATCCAAATACTCTGTCGAGTGAAAATATATAATTGACCCCTTTCGTGAAATAAGGGCTCCATCGTTTATCTTTCACAACCTTTCATCTTCCCTGTTTGTACAGGTAATCCCATTGGGCCGACTGAGTAATATCGTGCATGTTTTCAGAAATTTGCCGGCAGAAATTCTCACCCAAATTCGGAATCAACCAATCAGAAGCTCTATCTACTGACCTGATTTGGCATATAAACATGCGATTATTTGTTTATAAGTTAACATATGGGCAATCTTCTATCGCAAATAATTGCTGACAAAGTTCGACATACACTCTTTTTTTTATATAAGAACCTTTTTTATAAGAACGTTGAGGCTGAGATTGACCAAAATTTTAAGAACATGCTAAGAACATAGCCAGGTTGAGACTTAGCTAAGAACATTTTTATTCACTTGTTTCTTGCATCGAGCTCTAAATACAATATTCCAGTATCCTTTCAAAAATTAACAAAATGTAACATTTCAAATATCTCAGTATAAGCAGTTCATATCAGCTCAAAATACTTGAATGCACATTTTTTATAGTAACAACATGAGTTTCTATCACATAAAATGTTAATACCAATTTTCATGGTCACGTTCGAATCTTTTTTTGTGAAATTTTATACCATGTAACCTAAGAACATGGGGTAAGAAACGTTTTCAGGCTGAAAATCGCCCAAAAAATTCGAAGCTTCAACATCCCCCCCCCCCCCCCCCCGGCAACCCCCGGGCATTTGACGATCTTCCGAGCCCGGGGATTAGGGAATTTGACCCCAAGGCCTTCCCGGGGGTGGGGAAATTGAACCTTGCCTGGGTGGGGTGGGGAATTTGAACCGGAAGTGTCAAGTCTTCCCGGTCCCGGCGGAATACACGTGGTTGTTTCAGTATGGAGGAGTGTAGGGGAAAAGAGTTCACTTTCGTGAGCGAATAGTCCACAAGAAAAGATTTACAAAAGCTGTGTAGTATTTTTGAAGGTATGTTTAAAAACCAGAGTGTATTTAAATTACAGTGGAACCCCGATTTAACGAAGTGCCAGGGGACTGGGGAAATTGGTTCGTTAAATCGAGGTTTCGTTAAATCGAGAACCCCGATATAACGAATTTGTTGAAAACTGACCAAAAACTTCGTTAAATCGGGGTATAGTTAATAATTAATTTGCCGTAATGTTAACTGATTAAAGACAAAGAAGATAAAGCCGATTAGATGGCCACGACAGTACTATTTTTAGCAACATGTATGACTGTAATGAACTGCTGACAACTTTCTTAAGAGAATTAAAATATTTTACTGTAGTCGATTATTCATCTTCTGTGGCATGATGACATTCATTCGTTATATCGGGGTAGATTTTACATCCGGGCTTCTAGATTGTGTTCGTTATATCGGGTATTTCGTTAAATCGGGGCTCGTTAAATCGGGGTTCTTTTCCATACATTTTATTGTAATTCTGACCGGGCTGAATAAATTTGTGCGTTAAATCGGGGACTTCGTTAAATCGAGGTTCGTTAAATCGGGGTTTCACTGTATATGATTTGAAGGTTTTATAGCTTGAATAGTCAAATCAATTGCCAGTCAATGTAGAAAGTTGCTGTCGCTGATCTTGCCTGCTTCATAAAATAGTTTTTGTCCGCAGAGCATGAACTGCTATTGAATAGCGAATGAACAAACACTGTAAAATGAACAACAACCTTTCTCAAACAATATTAAATTTAATTCATTCGAAGGTCAGTGTAAATTCTACTTTGCATTCAGGATCATTCAGTTGCTAAACGCGTCTAGTATGATAAATGTTCACATCGTGGAAATTATGATGACGCTTGCAAGCGACTTCCAAATCCTTTTTTATTCCCACTATTTTAAACATTTGTTCTTTGGGAGGGGCATTTGACGGTCAAATCCGGCACTAGGGTAAGGCATTTGAACGCAATTTTGGCTCGGGGAGGGGGGGGGGGGGGATGTTGAAGCTTCGAATTGATCGGCGCATAACAAGGTCTTGGTTCAGCCTCAGCTCGAAAATTAGACGTTCTTATATAAAAATAAAAAAAGAGTGCAGTTAATTGCTGATATAGTTCGAAAAATGTTCGGAATTCCACGGGTCATCTTCGGAAATCTTCGCAAGACCTCGGAACACTTAGGAGGTTCTCGAGTAATTTAATAATTATTATATAGGAAATCTTCGAAGTAATTTTTCCATCGACGAACACAAATATGCCCTCTCTTTAAACTAACTAGAATCAGTTTCTTCTTTATTTTTAATTCCGTTTATCTTTTTCATTTTCCCTAGGCTTAGCTTTGGACGTCCCATGTAACTCTCCATGTCTTTTGGTTGCAACTGACACGGAAATCATAGCTGTGGATTACAACAATGCTACAATTTATCCAGTCATCTCGAAGTTATCAGATGCTCAGGCCATAGATTACCATTACAGCCTGGGCTACATATTTTGGAGCGACAATACAGAACGAAACATTAAGCGATCTAACATCAACGGAGAAGATATCAAAATACTCCACACCAATACAAAGTGTTATGGACTGGCAGTGGACTGGAGGTCATCACAATTGTATTGGACTGATTATACATATGGTACGATATCTGTATCAGACTTGGATGGCAACAACAAACGTGTTCTACTTTCTTCAAGCTCCGATGATGGACCATTGGCAATTGTTCTCGATCTTGAAACGTGGGTGAGTTAATAAACGATCGTCTAAATTCTCAGTTTATATCTTCTATCAGTTATTTCCATACTCAGACAATGGCGTGTGATCACGAGTAATCTCTCC
Source organism: Desmophyllum pertusum (assembly GCA_029204205.1). Classification (NCBI taxonomy): domain Eukaryota; kingdom Metazoa; phylum Cnidaria; class Anthozoa; order Scleractinia; family Caryophylliidae; genus Desmophyllum; species Desmophyllum pertusum. The sequence continues at coordinate 55,307 of MU826393.1, read as the reverse complement.
TAAACTTAAATTTATATCCTGGTATTCTCAGTTGATTTCCAATTTCTTTCTCACCAAACCTTTGCTCGCATTTCTCGACCGACCTAAACATCGGATTGTTCACCAGTAGACTCAATTTGAGTTTTTTCTTCATCAACAGCTTAATGTTCTGGACGGTCTACAGGCGGCCGCAATCAAGAAATCAATTTTAGCTGGTACCCAGAATGCTATTACCTTGGTAACGTCGTCTCTTAAAAAGCCATTGAATATTGACCTTGACAGACAAAACAAACTTGTTTTCTGGGTAGATTCGGAATTGGGAACTGTAGAATATGTCGATTATGATGGGAAACAACAGAACGTTACTTTTTTTTTAGTTTTCCGAAGGTCTTGAGGGGATTGACCTTCTTCTCTTCGCATTTATTTGTCTATGAACGGTCCAAGTTGGGTCGCGGGGCTTCTTAAAATGAACCGCCCTCGAGTGGAGTTGCATTACACGTGTCTTTACCCGGTGACATTCTTCTTACAATGGGACTCGTGGTTGTATGACAGTTCCCGGCAGCTTCCAGGTTAGTGCCGACCTTCGTTCAAACCAAATCTCATAACGTGTTCACACCAGCGAAACAGGTTTAGAAAACCTTAAATATTGCGAGGCAGAATTCTATACAGGGATGAAAAAAGTTTCAATTTATGGTGTAAAATTAATCTACGCGCGCTGTAAACGGGCTGTTTTTTCTTTCTTTTTTTTTTTTTTTTTACAAAGAATAAGAATATACACTTATTTATGCAAAATTAATTAATATAACTGAGAATATCGCCAGGAGAAATTAACTTATTATTCGCTTTACCTTGAAAAGTTATGTATTGGCAAGGGATCGCGCAGGGGGAGGGGCTGGGGGGCTTTAGCCCCCCACTTTTCTAAAAAATAATAATAATAATTTCCAGAAGTTTTTCAGAAGTTTGGTGATAAAATTTTATTTTTGATCTACAGTAGATCGCGAACGGACAAAAGCTGCAATGACCATTAGCAAAGTAGACGCGATTACAACTGAACAAATATCAAGAGTTAAGATAACTTTGAGTTGACTGACTTTATGCTATTTAGACTGCAAAACAGTCGTATTTTTTGCGTTGGTCTGTCAAACGAATGCGCGCGGTCTTTGAACGAAAGGCCTGGAGCGAGTGTGCAAACGGAGAATATGCTATTGAGCAGTTGTATCTTGCGTTTTATAGAGAAACGTTTTTATGACAGCATTTTATCGCCATAGATACTTGATTAGTCCCTACACTGAAAATTATACACAACTCTGGACATCGCGGGACACGGGAGTCCTGCGTGATAACCAGCAGAGAAGCGCACATGGTAAAATGAGCATAATTAATTAACGAAGACTTCTGGCTGTTGGAAAGAAAATAGAGTGATTCCATTTAACCCCGTGAAATAGTTGCTACACTATTAGATACTATTAGACACTAATTCCATTGTTTTCTTTTGTTTAGTTTTGACTATTTAGCACTAACTGTTAAATATTGTTTCACAGGTTAAATGAAATCACTCTATCTACAAAAATCTCTGATTGCTTTTCGAAAAAACGGACAACTCTCTCTGAATTTTAAGACCGGATATTAATGGAAAAAAGTTGATTCTTGTATTAAAAACAGTGGCTTTTTAAGCGCTGAAAGTTTGTTAATTTTAGATGCATTTCCAGCCATTTCAGAGGACTTAAATTCACAATTTTCCCGGGGGGCATGCCACCGGACCCCCCTAGATGACTCACGCTGACGCGTTCGCATTAGCCCCCCCACTCAAAAAAGTGCTGCGCGGGCCCTGATTGTCTGCTCAAAGTAACTAGAATTTTTACATTTTTCTACTTTGTTCAAAGTCGTAAACGATGGAGCACTACGGTAGGATCCCGTGTCGTGTCAACAAAATACGCGCAAACGTCATGTAAAGATCACGCGCCCGCGTAAAATTACGCGTCGCTTTCATTAGCGCGGCACGTGATTAGAACTGACTGCATTCGTAAATTATAATTTTGAGCGCAAGTATAAAAGTAACGTATCAAACACGAGAGAGTGTGTTTTATTGAATTTTAAAATATAGACTGAAAATTTCGCGCGCTCTGATTGGTTAAAAACCATGTTTTATCAGAGTATAAATCATAGAAAAGCGTGTTTTATCGTTTCGCGCGCGTAAATCTATATTTTAAAGCACATAAAGAAGCCAAAACCATGTATTATACTGTCATAAAACACTCCGGGAATTTGAGAAACACTTGAGAAATATAGAAAACACTCGCCTGCGGCTCGTGTTTTTCTAAATTTCTCTCGTGTTCTCAAATTCCCGTCGTGTTTTATGACAATATAATACATGGTTTTGGCTTCTTTATTTGTTATTAAAATATAAACTGAAAACTTCGCGCGCTCTGATTGGTTAAAAACCATGTTTTATCAGAGTATATAACATAGAAAAGCGTGTTTTATCGTTTCGCGCGCGTAAATCTATATTTTAAAGCACATAAAGAAGCCAAAACCATGTATTATACTGTCATAAAACACTCCGGGAATTTGAGAACACTCGAGAAATTTAGAAAACACTCGCCTGCGGCTCGTGTTTTCTAAATTTCTCTCGTGTTCTCAAATTCCCGTCGTGTTTTATGATAGTATTAATACATGGTTTTGGCTTCTTTATTTGTTATTATAAGTAAAAATGCTGGTTTACAATCCATCAAACGGGCCATGTCATTGAAGTCGCCACCAGCGTAATATTCTTTTCAGATTTTATATCATGCGAAGATGAACATTTGTTACACGTAACGGCCGGATTGAATGCAAATTAAACAACATATATATTGCTCAAGAGTGGTATTTGAGATAAATTCAGCTCGTTTTGACCAATCAGCGTTCAGAAATTTCTCAGCCTGTATTATGATATGATTCTTTATACAATAACTGCAGATATAATACGCGCGTTCTGATTTGTCAATATCTATTAAATATTTTACGGGTTAATCACATGGAAGTTATATAAAAGCAATATACCACGCATTTCTATGGTTTATATCAGTTCAATAAAGACCAATAAACCACTTTGGATGCTCGTGGAAGAATACTCGAAAAGTTTGTAAATCACTCGCCTTCAAAGATACTCATTGTATCACTTGTCCATTTTTGGCTGCACCGTCCAATGGAACAAGACTTGGATGTCCAGGGAATACAACAGTATGATACAGTCTGTCAGTTCTCGTGTAATAAATGGCTATATAGGGTCTGGTTTTCAAGTAAGAAGATGCCTGCAAAATGAACTTGGAGTGGACAAGATGTTTCGTTGTCAAGTAGGCGTTACAAAAGCTTGGAATACTGGATTGAATTCCTGATTCTAAGGTCCATTTATACATCGCATTAAGTCGCATATTACTTCATTCGACTACGTTGCAACACACCGTGGAAGCAACGTGTTCTACTTTGCTATTATTTCGCTGATTTAAAGCAATTTCATACGGATAATGTTTAAAACGGATAATGTTTAAAACGTTTAGGAGGGCTTATTTTCGGAGGGACTTATCGTCCGAAGAAATCAGTTTGCTTTTCAAAAAAAGGTCGGGCTTTTAATAATACTGCTTCATTGGGCATTAACGCTCTCTAAACCTAACAATATGAAACACAAAAACATGCAAAATCTACAGTGGCCGTCAAATAAACATCAAAATTATCTGAACATGCACATGGCAACGATATAAAATTCAAATATTTACAGTACGGACTAATAATCGAAATAAATGTTATCGTCCTTGAGAGCCAAATCTAAATTTAAGAGCGTGGTTTTTTGGATACCGCAAAGTTCCGATAAAAACAAAATAAGACCATGTTGACATCCGTGTTAAAACAAATCTCGCTTATACCATGTGCTAAAATGAAGTGGAAAATCTGTGAACCAGCAGATTTAAAGTTTCTTATAATTTTTTCTTCCTTCCTTCTGTTCAGTGAACATAGGACTGAGCCAGACGTCCCCAGTGTTGAATGGCAAGGACCTGAAGCAAAAAGTACCAACACGCGTGTCAGGCATCTATTGGATTGACCCAGATGGTGGTTCCCATGGTAACGCATTCCAGGCCTACTGCGACCAACAGACAGACGGAGGGGGCTGGACATTAGTTTGGAGTTACACCTTCACGAAGTACTCAAGTTTCACGAGTCCAGAAAACGCTGTTACCCCACGCCCAACATGGACAGCGAGCTCCGGTAACACCCGAGTGTCTACAACAGTTCCTCTGAGCGAGACGCATTACGAGGCCATGAACTTTGCTTTGTGGCGCACTATTGGCAAGGAAACCCTGATCAAGAGCAACATCAACAACTGGATTGCATGCAATGAAGGCACTGGAAGCATAGTGCAACAGAAAGCGGGGTCAATCACTTGTAAACTGGTTAAACAGGTTGCTAAGCAGTGTGCTGGTGTAGTACCAAACAAAGTAATAATGTATTCCCGCGGACCATACCTCTCCAACAGCCGCGGTCTCTACTACTACTTTAATAGTGACACAGGTGCTGGCTGGCCTGTACATGATCCATGTGGAAAAACTCAGCAAAACCATTTAAAAGGTGTAGCTGATCCACACGGCAATATTTTTGTTCGTTAAGAGCTAAGCTTGCTGAAGGATGTTAATGGGATAAGGTATTTTTTTGCTTTGTTAAAACAAAGCTTTATATTCAAGGTATAATTTTTTGAATAATACTTAATTCGTTAGAAAAGCAATTGCTTTTATTAGACTGGAGTTACATAACATGACTCGGTTTGAATCAAGGTTGAACTGATCACATTGATATTTTTCTTTATTTTATGAGCTTTTGCAACTGTAGGGAAACTGCTTAAATACAAATAAACATGGGATATAACATTAACGGGAACAAATGTCTGATTAGGCTCAGTTTCTAGCCGTGGGTGTTTCGGTGCGCCCGCGATCCTCTCCACTTCCACGGAAGTGGAGAGGATCGCGGGCGCACCGAAACACCCACGGCTGGAAACTGAGCCTAATGTCTGATTTGATGACTCCGTTTTATAAAGGAGCTACGTCACGGTTTGTGCATCTGAAAATTTAGCCTAAATGTTTCAAGTTCGTCGTTTGAAATCCGTCTTAATCTTCTCCATCCTCGACAATCCTTGTTCTGTTTGGTTTCTTATTGCCTCTTTAGTGTTTTTCTACTTTATTAAACTATCATAGGAGATTTTGTATATATCGCAAGAATGGCTTAAAACATCGTGACGTAGCTCCTTTGGGTTATATGTATTGGTGTTTTTAGTGTCATCTTTCAGCTAAGGACAACCGTCCATGATCAACTGATCAACACTCTCGTCACTCTCCCAATGTTCCTCAGTACACACACCTCTCTGTAACAGACCTGGTGAAACCCTCCCTGGTGCGGAGTTATTTTGCCCTACCTGGTAACATTTTGACCTCCCTGTCCCTGCGAGATTCTAAAAATTCCCTATAACAACTTCTTACGACGTCTTTGGGTCGTGCCAGGGGACTCTTATATAAAAATGACGGGGTGTTCGTCGTACCTTTTAGGGATTAAAATTCGTAGTTTGGTACCGCTTAGCGTGTTAAAATCTAAAAAGACCATTATTAGAGTTATCTCGCTACCTTTATAGGGTATTTAGCCGAGAAAAAATTGGATAGAAACGTGTTCTAGATTTGATGCCTCAAACGGGAGAAAATTAACTAGATCGGCCACGCCCAGAAAACTAGATTCTGGTACCTTCTAGCGAGCTCCTTTCAAAATATCCGACGATATCACCCCCGTCACCCCTGAGACTAAACTAAGCCAACTGTTATTGAATAGTCCAGTGTGATACAACACTGGCTGGTAAATGGCACCAAGCTAGGAAAGCACATAACTCCATATTTACCCTTGACACCGGATCTTCATTCACCACCGTTCATTGGATAATAATAAAATTGTGAATGTTATAGCCTGGCACCATTCCACGCAGAGGCGACCTTTTCATTTCTTCGTCTGAGCTGAGACTCGACATATCACAAGCACAAGTTAACAGTATACAGCTTCGACTGAGCTGAGACTCGCATATCACAAGCACAAGTTAACAGTATACAGCTTCGACTGAGCTGAGACTTGGCATATCACAAGCACAAGTTAACAGTATACAGCTTCGACTGAGCTGAGACTCGGCATATCACAAGCACAAGTTAACGGTATACAGCTTCGACTGAGCTGAGACTCGGCATATCGCAAGCACAAGTTAACAGTATACAGCTTCGACTGAGCTGAGACTCGGCATATCACAAGCACAAGTTAACAGTATACAGCTTCGACTGAGCTGAGACTCGGCATATCACAAGCACAAGTTAACAGTATACAGCTTCGACTGAGCTGAGACTTGGCATATCACAAGCACAAGTTAACAGTATACAGCTTCGACTGAGCTGAGACTCGGCATATCACAAGCACAAGTTAACGGTATACAGCTTCGACTGAGCTGAGACTCGGCATATCGCAAGCACAAGTTAACAGTATACAGCTTCGACTGAGCTGAGACTCGGCATATCACAAGCACAAGTTAACAGTATACAGCTTCGACTGAGCTGAGACTCGGCATATCACAAGCACAAGTTAACAGTATACAGCTTCGACTGAGCTGAGACTCGGCATATCACAAGCACAAGTTAACAGTATACAGCTTCGACTGAGCTGCGACTCGGCATATCACAAGCACAAGTTAACAGTATACAGCTTCGTCTGAGCTGAGACTCGGCATATCACAAGCACAAGTTAACAGTATACAGCTTCGACTGAGCTGCGACTCGGCATATCACAAGCACAAGTTAACAGTATACAGCTTCGACTGAGCTGAGACTCGGCATATCACAAGCACAAGTTAACAGTATACAGCTTCGACTGAGCTGAGACTCGGCATATCACAAGCACAAGTTAACAGTATACAGCTTCGTCTGAGCTGAGACTCGGCATATCACAAGCACAAGTTAACAGTATACAGCTTCGACTGAGCTGAGACTCGGCATATCACAAGCACAAGTTAACAGTATACAGCTTCGACTGAGCTGAGACTCGACATATCACAAGCACAAGTTAACAGTATACAGCTTCGACTGAGCTGAGACTCGGCATATCGCAAGCACAAGTTAACAGTATACAGCTTCGACTGAGCTGAGACTCGGCATATCGCAAACACAAGTTAACAGTATACAGCTTCGACTGAGCTGAGACTCGGCATATCACAAGCACAAGTTAACAGTATACAGCTTCGTCTGAGCTGAGACTCGGCATATCACAAGCACAAGTTAACAGTATACAGCTTCGACGGAGCTGAGACTTGGCATATCGCAAGCACAAGTTAACAGTATACAGCTTCGACTCAATCCATCTGAGCATAAGTTTGTGAGGCTCTACTGATGCAAAACTCCAAAATGTTTTTCCACATTAAGTTCGCTTTTTATGTTTCTTCTTCAGCGGTTTCTTGACAGCCAGGTAAGACAATGGTCCATCGTGACTTGTTGTGTTTGATATGTCACAATATTTACCAGTCGATTCAACATGTCCGGGGGAGTACTCCTCGATGTATGTGGTGGGGCTCCTTCTGTAAACTCTGCCGGTTTTCAGACCAAAATATGTGATTTTTTCTACACAATTTTAGACCTGACTTTCTAGCCAGCCCGTTTTCATACCACTGACGGCTCAAAAACCATTCCCTTTTGGGCGGCAGATACCTCTATAGCTTATATAGGGAGTATCCTATGTAAGCTTGCTGACGGGTACGATGGGATAAGGTATTTTTAAAATAAAGTCATAGTCTCTTGATTCAAGTTATACATTTTGAATAATACTTAATTCGTTAGAAAAGCAATTGCTTTTATTAGACTGGAGTTACATAACATGACTCGGTTTGAATCAAGGTTGAACTGATCACATTTATATTTTTTCTATATTTTATGAGGTATTTGGAACTGTAGGGAAACTGCTGAAAACAAATAAATTTAACATTTACGGGGAAACAATGTCAGTTGTGATTACTCCATTTTAAGTTAATGTTCATCTTTCTCTATCAACCTTGTCCTCGATTTCCCATGCCAGAGACTAAGTTTTTTGTGTTGAGTAATATCATATCCCGTACCAAATTTCACACTATACATGGAGGAATTGCAAGTCCTTTCATTGGTCTACAGTTCAGACCAAACTGTTGCAGACTGAACATAGTACTTTTGTGTTAATTAAGGCGGGGGTAAACGTGAATTTCAATGAAATTTAAGAGGTTTAAAAAAGGGATAGAACAAAGAAAATGATTTTTGGAACACCGTCCATTGTAAATAGTGAATTAGTGTTAAAAATACGCAATTCAGCCTTCAATAAACCATCTATCTATCTACTAATTTTTAACTTCAAATTCTAATTTTAAAACTACATTAAATCTTCAATATTTCTTATTTCCCTAAATTTTACAACTCCTTTGAGAAAAACTATTTCCTCCCAATCATACCCAAAAATCACCCAAAAATGTACAAAACATCCCATAACATAGATTAATGAGATGAGCATGTAGAGTTTTTGGATTGCTTGAAACGTGAACGAGATATTTCCATTTAACCCATGTTAAGTGGCGGAAAAATGGCATTCATGTGGACCCCCGCCTTAACCCGATATCATATCCCTTACCAAATTTCCTCGTTGCAGGGGTTATTCCCCCTAAGTTTCTGTTTGTATTCTGTTGGCAGTATTTTGTTGAAGTCTGTTATATTATACTAATCGGAAACGAAAAAATGCACTAGGCGGATTCGAACCGGGCCCGTTAAAGTAAAGTAGAACTTTCACTATAAAACCTGGAGCTGATAATTAGTCAAACATGTTCAGTCAAAATACTATAGTTTCTGGATATTCTCGATAGACTAGGCTGAATACAGTTCATTACCAATGTTCATAATTTTAACCAAGTCAGGACGCAACGTTTATGGTCGGTTTTGGCATGATATCGAAATTATCAAGGCCTTGTAAACTCACGTTCTTCAGCCTTGCAAAATGCATTAGGCAAAATGCATTAGGCAAAATGCATTAGGCAAAATGCATTAGCAAAAATTAAATGCATTAGACAAAATTAGTGCATTAGGCAAATGCATGAGGCTGGGTAGCGGCCATTCTCGTTCCCAGATCCTCTATTTCTTTTGGTCACGTGGTTGGCGAAACGGAGGCTCTGGTCTCAGCCGTTACCGGATGTCCGAAAATTCCGGACATCCATTCATTAATTCGTGTTGCGCATTCATTTTTTATCAGCCAATGAAAAATTCGATTTTTTCCTTGCGACCAGGGCTAGTCGTTTCCGGCGCAAAGAAAAAAAACGAGGAGCTCTGGGAACGAGGATGGGGTAGCGGCCTAATATGTTACAGCCTAAAGGCCGTGGCAAACGAGGAAACATTGTTGCGGAAACATTCTTGCGGACGCAAATGTTTCGGCGAGCAAACGGGGAAACATTTGTTGCGGACGCAAAATGTTTCTGAAAGAATTCAGAAACATTTTTTGCGTCCCGGACGCCAAGATTCTTGGACTTCCGGTCTTAATGCGCAGGTCAGGCGGATCACTCTATCCCAATCTCCCAAAGGTCCTTGTTGGCCGCTCCACCGCTGGACAAGGGTAACGAGGACTCTGGGAACGAGATTGGGGCAAACGAGGAAACATTTGCGTCAGCAACAATGTTTCCTCGTTTGCCACGGCTTTTACAGTGTTACGGTATGAGGAAAACCTGCAACGAAGAAAATAAAAGATGAAGAAATGAGTCACGTTTAATTATTTCTGTACGGACATAACTTACTTGTCTTGATTGGGATTATATTTTCGACAAGCTACCTGTAGTACGTGCCGACAGGGCCCGATCCAGAATTTTTGAACGGTGGGTGGCTGTTAGCCAATATTTGTATTGTTATTTTAAATTAGCTAAAAACAGCAACACTTTTTGCACCTGCCCAGCCTACTTCTATTTATTTTCCCTGTTTATATTTTTTGGGCGGATTTTGGGGGGCGGCACCCAATCCCCCTCCCCCACCAGCTGAATCCGCTGCTGGTGTAGCAAATAATGAAAAAGTGCTAACTTATCTCCTTAATAATTGATAAGAAGTAGTAATTAACCGACTTTTTTGGCAAAGCTAGAAGGTGTAATATGAAGTATTTATTCGTAATGATTGATGAAACATGGTGCATTTCAGTACCAGTGCATATTTATGCGATAACAAGCAGTCCTGTGTCCAGCTGCTTCTAAATATGACAAGGGCGTTTTTTCTTGGTGATCAGCATATGCTAGAAATTGTCCACGGGAAGTAATTGTGCGGTTTGCCTGCGCGTTCACTGATATAAAACATGTCAGCACTTTGGAAACCAGTGAAGCGTTTTGTGTGCAGAGTAGCGTGATGGCCGCAGCAAAATTTTGTTGAAAGGCGAGTGCAATTTAAGAACTTTCAAAACATCACGAGTGACCATAAATCACTAATTGCACGAACGTTCATACGATTTCCTATACAAACACTGACAGAAAGGAACTTTAGAAATTCACAAACGCAGGCGAAGCCATTAGCAATTTCCCTCGACCACAACTTCGCGGTGAGTACTGTTGTTTTTGTCTTACAACCTGTTATTGTGTAAAACATACGCTGTTTAAGTAAGTTTGTTTCTCATCGCCTCTCTGGGTTTGTAAGTCGTAAAATGCAATTAACTACATCGAGTAGAAAATTCAAAAGAAATGCATCTAGATGTGTATCTTTGTCGAGCTTTTATGGCGTCTTTGGTAAACCGTGCTTAATTCTCACGCTGTTAAGTAAGTTTTTTTCTCTTTGCCTCCTCCGGGTTTCATGGTAAGTCGTAAAATGTAATTTTTTAGTATTCAAAGTTGCAATTAACTACGTACGTTGCGACGTATAAAAATTGGCCTTAGAAATATATCTTATATATTGAACTTATTAGTGTGACGTCCGTATTGGGGAAATACAGCCAGGGTTGACTACGGACCGAGCAAGCCAGTTAAAAGTTTTTATTGTAATGGCTCTTTTAAAACGTTGCATTCATTCTCGGCAAGTACCAAGTATATCACAGCATATGTGTACTTGTATTTTCGTAAAAGTTTAGAAATTGTCCACCAGACATGAAGGAAAGTTTCTACTTATAAAACTGAAACAGTTTACTTTTGTGCAATGCTTCATAAACGAAATTCGGCAAAATTAATTCGTAACTGATCCATCTTAGCGGACCGTATTGCAAAATTTGGACCGCTCAGGAAAACAGACAGAATTCTCGTTTTCATCAGGGATCAGTTTACCAAACATTGTATACCGTGTGGCATGAAAATTTCACGGGAGTTTAATTTCGCGGATTGCCGACTTTTTGCGTTTCGCGGGAACAAATTTTCGCGAATTTGGATTTCAGACTTTACCGCTGGAAGCAAACTTTCGCGGATCTCGGGCAGTTTCCTGTGCGGTATTTTACCTACGGTACTTATAATATTGTTTCAAGTCAATTTAATTGAAATTCAGCACAAATTATCACAGAATTTTTTTACGCAGGAGTTTATTTTTACGAGATCTAATTTTCGCGGATCATTGGAAAACCCGCGAAATTCGCGAAAATTAGTTCCCGCGAAAATTTCATGCCACACGGTATATAATAAAGTAATGTTATTAAATGCACTCCCAGTGGTAACATCTTTTAAAATAGCTCCTATAGTATAAAGTAGATAAAGCCCCGCTATGCAAATAACAAGAGCCTGGTGCCATTATCAAGTCACAAAGTTTTGTAAACAGTGCATACATTTTTGACGGCCCTGAACATCTGCCATCGAAAAATCTTGAATTCACGGGAATTGTATTGTTTTTGGCACTTTTTTTCCAGGGTTGGCCAAAGTATTGGAAATATGCCGCCTACAGTTTTTTGGATCTTATTTTTGAGCGTGTTTTTGAGCTGTGAGGCTGTTCAAGAGCAATGCAGACAAGAATTTAACATACAAGGCATGGCTCTGAACGGATTCGTGTTTAAAAAGTTCTCCGCAAGAGGTCCTCACGTGTGCGATGACAGATGTGACAGAGAACTCACTTGTCAGAGCTTTAACTACGTCAAAGAGACAAACACCTGCGAGCTGAACAACAGAACAAAGGAGGCAAGACCCGAGAATTTCAAACCAGACCCTGCGCGGTTTTACATCAGACGCTTAAATAACAGAGGTAGGGTCTACGTAAGATTAATTCGAACAATTCTACTTGAAAATGATCGCAGCTTAACATGCAAAAAAATGTATAACTTAGCCGGCTTATTAAGGTTATCGTGTTCCTATCGGAGTGCATGTTGAATCATGTTGAATCGCGTGAAAAAAATGTATGTTTCAATGAATCAGCAAATTTCTGTACCTCCGCTACGCGAACGTATTTAATCATCTGTCTAACGGCTCTAACCCAAATTATGTATTTTGGTAATCTGCATGACTCGTTTCCAGATCAAATGAGCTAAGAGCCGTGTCGGGGTTTTACATTATTTTTTCAATTAAAAAAACTAACCCAGAACACAAGCGAATGTTTTCCATTTGACTGACGTGTTATTCTATCGTATCTCCTGTCTTTTGAGAAAATCGAACAAATTATTTTTAAAAATATATATCAGTTAGATTGTATGAACATGATATCAGAAAATTATCACCCACGCGCGCTCTCTCATTGGACAAAACACATCACGTGGTACAGAATTAGGTGACTGGTTTCAGACAATATACCTTTTCCAATTTGATATCCGTCGTCTGATTTTATCCTAGAGAGCAAAACAAGCAATCAAAGTCACATTTTAAGGGACTGTGGGGGGGGGGGGGGGGGGGGAGTAAGTCTCCCAAGAGAAGGGGGGGGGGGAGCTTAAGTACATATTACATTGGCGAATCCATACCGAGCTCTTCTCAGTCTGTTATAAGATTTTAATCCACAGGTGCGTGTAGAGAAAATGCAGTGTACTTGTATAAAGGTGTGTGTATACTGTGAGGGCCGTGGTTGTACATAATTTCTGACTGATTAGAGGGGGGGGGGGACAATAACTAAATTCACTCCTTTAGGAGGGGGGGTATTACCATAGAAAAATTCATTGCCTGACTCGTGAATTCCACGTTAAATTTCACGCGAAAAACCGATATCGCACGAATCGCGAAGCGATGAGTGCGATATCGGTTTTTCAAGTGAAATTTAACGTGGAATTCACGAGTCAGGCAATGAATTTTTCTTGAATCGCATAGCCTGTTACAAAAGGAAAAGGAATTATTTTTAAATACTTTAATACAACAGCGCTCGAGAAAGCCATTCAAAGTCAAGTGTCAGGACTGTCAGGAGCAAGCGAACGAATAAGAATCAAGCTAAGATTCTGTCACAAACTTTTATATTTTATCCTCGTGGTAGAGGTTTTTCCATTTTAATTGGGGAAACGTTATTTGTAGACATTTACGGGTTTGTCAGTAATTATAAGAACTCCGGCAAGTAAGCTTACTGAAGACAGAATCATGAACACTTTTACTTCGGCCGCGGCACACTGAAATGAATCAAAAGAAAACCCGGGAAGAAAAGCTTTGGAAAAGACGTCAAGCAATGCTGTAAGTAAACTTATGCTTTATACCTTGAAAGAATTTAAACTTATTAGCGTTCAATATTCTACGTTTTAAATTTCAATGGCTTAGGTCCATCCCTGGTTTGAGAGAAGGTTTTTAGACCTTGTTGACTTGTTTTCGTTTCGAATGCGAATTATTTTGTACTCAGTGCTGCATAAACACTTGTTGATCTTTGAGCGGTTGTTTTTGTAGCTTCAGTTAGAACAAGAGAACTATTACGGTCAAGCTATCGAAAGTATTAGTCAAAGAATGTAAACAACTATTCTTTTAGCCGAAAATTTTGACTATTTCGTTACAAACGGAACTGAAAAAAGTGTCTTCAAATGTGCTTTTAGCGAGTTTACCGATTCACCACGCGGTAATGATTGCTGTTTTCAAGTGGGTTTTAAAGTAAGATAATTTTATTACGGTCAAACTATCGACAATGTCGCTTCAACAAAATAGAAAGCTGTCCTATTACCGGAAAAATTTGGCGTATTTTTCTTTCTAGCGGACGTTTTGACGACGTTTTTAAAAGTACTATACTGTTTATTTACGTGTTTTGAAATTGTTCGCGCGGAACAAAAAGCTTATTATTTTGTAGTCTTATCCGCTACATTTGTGGCTATTTCTCTGACACTATGAAGTCATTTAAACGTTTTACTCTTTACTTTACTGTACTACCAACCTCGTCCGGTTGCTGTACTATTGTTTCTCCCATAGTTTTAGCCAGTTGCCTCTCTTCAGGTTTCTTGTATTTGCAAGCATCGATCGATGATTGCGCTTCTTTAATTTCTCGAGAGAGTTGAGTTTGAGTTCAAAGCTGACTAAATCTTGAATCTCGCATTGGAAAAAACCCTCATGTTTGCTTTTGGCTTTTCTGACATTGATGCTGACATTGAAACCATACGAAAACCGCATTTTTATATTTTAATTTGCGATGCCGAAAGTAAACAAACACAATCTCGCGTTGGGCCTCGCTTTCAACTCACATCATGCAATTCAGCTATGCAATTCAACTTCTCAGGCATGCAATTCCACGTTGAATACCCTCGCATCGTAGCCAATCAGAGTGCGAGAATTCTCTGAGCTATGCGATTCTAATATTTTCCTACATGAAGCCCATTTTCCAACCCCCCCCCCCCCCCCCCCCCTCCTGATAATTATTGCACAGTCCCTAAGGCCTAACTTCTTTATCAAGTCACAGTTTTAATAAAATTGAGCAAACCAACCAAATTTCGGTTGTTTATAAGACACCCACGCCGTGATTAACACTGGCTTTTTTTCGTTTTGCCAAGTTTTTAGAAAATGCATATATTTGATTAGGAATTATTTTTTATAAAGCCTCCTTGGTCGTAAAAACGCCGTAACACAAGATGCAACTGTTTAGGTATAAAGTACTGTTACTTCTCAAGAGAGCTGTATTTTGTGATATTGTGATAATAACAAATGTTTATTTTATTTTTTAAGCTCCTCTGGGTTCCATTCGTGAGCTGCCGGCAAAGTCTTGTCAGGAAATAAAGGCGAGCGAAGGAGAGGGAACCGTAAGCAATAACTACTGGTTGGACCTCGCAGACACAGGATTGCCATATTTGGCCTATTGTAACATGACGTCACTGGCAGGCGAGTCCTGATTAGCTCTAAACCCTTAACCCTTTCACTCCCAGAGTCAAATCTTGAGTCAATAAATGTGGTTCTAACTGAAACCCTAGTGAAACCCTAGTGAGTGGCCATTCAAATGAAAGCTATTGAGCTGTACTTTCATATGGTACTGTTTGTTATGCTGTGCAAGGTGATTCTAAGTCTGTAGATGAAACCCTAGTGTGTGACCATTCAAATGAAAGCTATTGAGCTGTACTTTCATATGGTACTGTTTGTTATGCTGTACAAGGTGGTTCTAACTTTTGAGTCTGTGGATGAAACCCTATTGTGTGACCATTTATATGAAAGCTATTGAGCAGTACTTTCATGTAGCACTGTTTATTATGCTGTACAAGGTGGTTCTAACTTTTAAGTCTGTGGATGAAACCCCTAGTGTGTGAATGAACATCAAAATTCTCTGAATATGCATGCGGCAACAATATAAAATGCAAAGGTCTACAGAAGGTACTAATAATCTAATTTACTATACATTCAACTCACTATCTCTTTTCTGATTGACCGTAATCGTACAGTGAATTTTCGAAATCAGCGCCTTTGAAGGCATCTTCGTCATCACCTGTAGATTATACAATAATCATGTCAAGGACACTCAAGGTCACGGGTAATCATGTCAAGTTCGCGAGAGGATCACGGGTAATCACGGGTTATCATGTCATCTATGACCGCGGTGCATGATTTCCAAGGGTAGTCATGTCAAGTTCGAGCGCTTTGCGTTGCTTGCCGCTAAGTAGAAACATCGGTGGCAGAAGCATTTTTTTTTTTCGTTGAATGAATAATAAAACAATTATTAGACTCGGTTTTTGTGATATCCAGAATAATCAAAACTATAACAAAATTCTCTGATTGGTTATCAGCAGGCGCGATTTGAGCACTAATAGGACAGTTTACGCGTCATGCTTGTAATTGGACGATGTAATAGGACAGTTTACACGTCATGCTTGTAATTGGACAGTGTAATTGGACAGTACGCGTCATTTGCGCGCGCTGTCCTTTGCTCGTGCATGCATCTCGGTCAAAAACAAACTTGATTATTATGTTTTTATTCACGTTTAACGTCTTTTCCTCAAATTTTGTTATAGTTATGATTAATTGGTAACAGGACTTCGTGTCGTCCAATTCTGTCTGTAATCATACTCGTGATTAACAAATCAGACTCCCGCGAAGCGCGGTCGTCCGATTTTGTTAATCACTCGTATGATTACAGACCGAATTGGACTCCACTCAGTCCTATTACCATTATTAATCAAGGTCTTGGTAAGAGTTATCAGCCTCAGCCTTCGGCTTTGGCTGATAACTCTTATCTCGACCTTGATTATTCTCAGGATATCACAAAAACCTCAAAGTTCCGATAAAAACAAAATAAGCCCATGTAAAAAAATCTCGCTTATACGATGTGCTAAACTGAAGTGGAAAATCCGAGAACCAGCAGATTTAAAGTTTCTTATAATTTTCCTTTCTTCTGTTCAGTGATCACAGGACTGAGCCAGACGTCCCCAGTGTTGAATTGCAAGGACCTGAAGCAAAAATTACCAACACTCGTGTCAGGCGTCTATTGGATAGACCCAGATGGTGGTTCCCATGGTAACGCATTCCAGGCCTACTGCGACCAACAGACAGACGGAGGGGGCTGGACATTAGTTTGGAGTTACACCTTCACTGCGTACTCAAGTTTCACGAGTAGCGCAAACGCTGTCACGCCGCGCCCAACCTGGACAGACGGTGGAGCCAACACTCGAGTGTCTACAACAGTTCCACTGAACGAGACGCATTACGAGGCCATGAACTTTGCTTTGTGGCGCACTATTGGTAACGAAACCCTGATCAAGAGCAACATCAACAACTGGATTGCATGCAAGGAAGGTACTGGAAGCATAGTGCAACAGAAGACGGGGTCAATCACTTGTAAACTGGTTAAACAGGTTTATACGCAGTGTGTTGGTGTATTACCAAACAAAGTAACAATGCGGAATCCGTACGGACCATACCTCTACAACAGCCGTGGTACCTACTACTACTTTATTAGTAACACAGGTGCTTTCTGGCCTGTACATGATCCATGTGGAAGAGGCAGCGCAAACCAGTTACAGGGTGTGGCTAACCCGCACGGCAATATTTTTGTTCGTTAACTGGCTCAGTCTTCGTTTAGTGTACAAGGCTGGAAGACACAGTTTCCAAATGTAAGCTTGCTGAAGGGTTTTAATGCGATAAGGATTATTTTTTTGCGTTGTTAAAACAAAGCTTTATATTCAACGTATAATTTTCTTTCAGTTGGAATAAATTCGTTAGAAAAGCAATTGTTTTTATTAGATTGGAGTTACATAACATGACTCGGTTTGAATCAAGGTTGAACAGTGATCACATTTATATTTTTCTTTATTTTATGAGCTTTTGCAACTGTAGGGAAACTGCTGAATACAAATAAACATGGATTTAACATTAACGAGAAAACAATGTCTCCATTTTATAAAGGAGCTACGTCACGGTTTGTGCATCTTGAAAAATTTAGCCTAAATGTTTCAAGTTCGTCGTTTAAAATCCGTCTTAATCTTCTCCATCCTCGACCATCCTTGTTTCTGTTTGGTTTCTTATTGCCTCTTTAGTGTTTTTCTACTTTATTAAACTATATATCGCAAGAATGACTTAAAACATCGTGACGTAGCTCCTTTGGGTTATATTCATCTTTCTCTATCAACCTTGTCCTCGATATCAAGATTCAATTTTCTGTTGAGAGATATCATATCCCTTAACAAATGCTACACTACATGAAGGAATTACAAGTCCTTTCTTTGGTCGAAAGTTCAGACAATCTGTTGCAGGCAAACATAGCACGACACCTTGTTTTTATTGGTGCTTTTAGTGTCTCTGTCATCTTTCAGCTAAGGACAACTGTCCATGATCAACTGATCAACACTCTCGTCACTCTCCCAATGTTCCTCAGTACACACACCTCTCTGTAACAAACCTGGTGAAACCCTCCCTGATGCGGAGTTATTTTGTCATCCCTGGTGACATTTTGACCTCCCTGTCCCTGGGAGATTCTAAACATTCCGTATAACAACTTCTTACGACGTCTTTGGGTCGTGCCAGGGGACTCTTATATAAAAACTACGGGGGTGTTCGTCGTACCTTTTAGGGATTAAAATTCGTACTTTGGGTATTTAGCCGAGAAAAAAATGGATAGAAACGTGTTCTACATTTGATACCTCAAACGGGAGAAAATGAACTAGATAGACCACGCCCAGAAACTGACGAGATTCTGATACCTTTTAGCGAGCTCCTTTCAAAATATCCGACGATATCACCCCCATCACCCCTGAGGCTAAACTAAGCCAACTGTTATTGAGTAGTCCAGTGTGATACAACACTGGCTTGTAAATGGCACCGAGCTTGGAAAGAACATAACTCCATATTTACCTTTGACACCGGATCTTCATACATCACCATTCATTGGATAATGATAAAATTGTGAATGTTATAACCTGGCATCATTCCATGCAGCGGCGACCTTTTCATTTCTTCGTCTGAGCTGCGACTCGGCATATCGCAAGCACAAGTTAACAGTATACAGCTTCGACTGAGCTGAGACTCGGCATATCACAAGCACAAGTTAACAGTATACAGCTTCGTCTGAGCTGAGACTTGGCATATCGCAAGCACAAGTTAACAGTATACAGCTTCGACTCAATCCATCTGAGCATAAGTTTGCGAGGCTTTGCGGATGCAAAACTCCAAACATGTTTTTCCACATTAAGTTCCCTTTGTTTGTTTCTTCTTCAGCGGTTCCTTGGCAGCCAGGTAAGACAATGGTCCATCGTGACTTGTTGTGTTTGATATGTCGCTGTATTTGCCAGTCGATCCAACATGCCCGGGGGGGATACTCCTCGATGTATGTGGTGGGGTTCCTTCTGTAAACCCTGCCCATTTTCAGACCAAAATATGTGATTTTTTCTACACAATTTTAGACCTGACTCTTAAAAATTTCCCTCTTTTCTAGCCAGCCCGTTTTCATACCACTGGCAGCTCTAAAACCATCCCCTTTGGGGCGGCACATACCTCTATAGCTTATATAGGGAGTATTCCCCCCCCCCCCCCCCCCCTCCTCCTTGATGGATTGTAACTGATGATAGGCTATAAACTTTAGTTTTTCTTTAGTTCTAAATTTTGGTTTGGCTCAGCAGACTTCTGATATTCGACGAGAACTGTAATTCCTAAAGATACAGGAGATGATGCGCGACACTTCAGACACTTAGAACATTGTGATTTTATTTTAATCGTAAGCAGTAATGATATAATTGTTATAACTGGTATTTAAACTCCCAAAAACTGAATGCCGTTTTGGAGAATCCGTCGAGCCTTAATCTCGAGCAAAACGTCAGAAATCTTAATGTGAATCAACGAATTCCAATCATAATCATCTCACAAATTCATCATGTTTTCTGTAATAAGTCATTTAGTCGATTTTCGTGTACGTGCTTTTAGCCTCTCGTCCAAGATATGCGTCCGAACATGTACCCTTCGGGCAATCTCTTCGAAATGTTAGGAATGTATTTAATTAAGTGAAGTGTTAAATTACGCTTAGATAATGTATCATATATTTCCTCCTTTTCGTAACTTTACCCGGGCCTATTAAGACTTGGTGGGGTCAATACCCGCGCGGCTTTCAGACTTATGTAACTTCAACTGAAAGTTGGGGAGAAGAAAGTATCGAGCTGGAAATTTTGAACATGATTGATAAATTGTTCGGGCGCGGTGCGCGTGTAGTTATGGGGCGTTTTCGTGCGTTCGCGAATTTTGCCATTGCGCGCCAACAAAACCGCCATCAACGCAGGCTATGGGACTGACGCAGAGGCCCTATATTTCCGATGAAGGCGAGGCATTTAATTTTAATAACATAATCATGCCGAATGTTTGAAGACATTTTTCTTCTGTAGTGGACATGACCAGCGGAGATACAAGGTGCTGGAAATTGACGCAAAAGGAACTCTTTACCTTCACAAGACTTCACTGCTATGCTTGAGCGAGATAATCAAGAGGCTGACTGAAGGAACGTATCAACTGGCAGAACCGAGCACATTAGGTAACATACCCCATCATCAAGCACACCATGCCAACATTGGCACTCTTTGTACATTTACACCGCAATTTAGAAAGACAAAACATTTTGCGTGTTTTAAAGAGTTCAGTCGGGAGAACAAGTGTCGTTTTTGGCAAATCTTCGTTGAAGCACTCGAGGAGTTTCCGATTCTTATTATCCAATCAAAAATCAGCGCGAGCACTCACGAGCATGCACTCCGAAAGCAATTGCGCCAGCATAGCACAATAAGTCTAATAAGGATACGTCATGTTGCTTAGCAACTAGCGTGTACTTTGGAGACGACAACCGCGGGCTCAGCCCGCCTCGGAGGTGGATTTCGCGCGCGCCGTTAATTGGCACTTGTTCCCCCGACTGGAATTACAGAAACACTAGAGGATGTTTGGGAGAAAGAGTGTGGAAAAACACACAAAAATGTATTTTCACAGCCATTTCGAGCTCGCCCAAATCTAACACGAGTTAATTCGCATAGCTACAGAAACACGACGAAAATGTCAGCCTATTAAGAGAATAAGTCATAGAAGACTTGTGTATGGAGTCTATAGCTGTTACAGAAAGGCAGTTTATTTGTAGACGATCATTTTTGTCTGTTTCAAAGATGTATTAGGTTACATTGGTTTAAAGTTCATTGAAACGTCGCCTTTTTAAATCAACATGGTCAAACCGTCTGCGATCTAAGGCTATTTTATTAGCAAGAAGCGTTACTCCAGTGAATTTGATCGATCTTACTCGAAGCCCCGCCCGAACTCCTCTGAAAAATTCCTTGCGAGGTTGTAAATTTGCAAAAACTTGAAACTTTGAACACAAAAACTTTTATCCCGCCTTAAATGTCACTGACCGTTATCAACGATTTAGAAACGCAGAGACTGCTATTATAGCGTTTAATTTTTCGATTAACTACGTTGTACCAACAGGGCTGTCCAAAGAATTCGCAGTGTTGAACTGTCAGGACCTCAAGCATAAAGTGCCTTCTGCCGAGTCAGGTGTCTACTGGATTGACCCAGATGGTGGTTCCCATGGTAACGCATTCCAGGCCTACTGCGACCAACAGACGGACGGAGGGGCTGGACATTAGTTTGGAGTTACACCTTCACGGCCTACGACAGTTTCACGAGTGGCGCAAATGCTGTCACGCCGCGCCCAACCTGGACAGCCAGTGGAGCCAATACTCGAGTGTCTACAACAGTTCCACTGAGCGAGACGCATTACGAGGCCATGAACTTTGCTTTGTGGCGCACCATTGGTAATGAAACCCTGATCAAGAGCAACATCAACAACTGGATCACATGCAAGGAAGGCACTGGAAGCATAGTGCAACAGAAAGCGGGGTCAATCACTTGTAAACTGGTTAAACAGGTTTCTACGCAGTGTGCTGGTGTAGTAGCAAACAAAATAACAATGCATTCGTACGGACTGTCCCTCGCAAAAATTATTATTTTGACGGTAGCACAGGAGGTTATTGGCCACACATGATCCATGTGGAACAGGCGGCGCAAACCAGTTACAGGGTGTGACCAATCCACACGGAAATATTTTTGTTCGTTAAAACTGTTTACCGTTTACAATAGGAAAACGCGAAGCTGCATGGAGACAGCTTTCATCGTTAATAATAACATGCAGGGATTTAGAGCGGTTTTCAATAGCAGTTATTACAGTTGAGCCCGCAGTCAATATTATTTTGTTTTAAAAAGTATGCAAACGAGTTAGGCTCGATTTCCGCCGCTCTCTCGAGTCCGGTCTTCGTTCTGGCTCATTTTCCCGAACAGCGGCTGGTAATCAAGACTACAAATGAGGCTACAATGTCAGATTGACCCTTTCGCCTCGTTTGCATGTCAAACCGCTGACATCTGTAATAACTGCTATTGAGCATCGTGAAACCAAAGCAATTAACAACAACAGTAGTGTTTTAGTAAGTAAATAACAATAAGAAAATTTCGGTATATAAATGGCGTAGAACAAAGAAATTAAAGTGGTAATTTTGTTTATGTATAACGTAGAAAAGAAAAGGAAAACAAACTAACTAACTAACAAAACAAACTAAAGAAACAAAATTAAGAAAGAGATTTAAGGCTGTCTATGAGAGAATTGACTTCAACATGAAAGTATATCAAACATTTGTTACGAATCGTTTTTCGGAAAATTGACTTAGGTTTGTCTCTTAGGCCGGGTAGGTGCGATATTGTTCCATGCAGACTAAAGTTCCAAAACGGGAAAAGGAACGTTTTTGAATTTCCAGCTTAGCATCTTTCTGAAAATAGTTATAGCCGAATTACAATGGCTAATCACAACAAACGAAAAACAACATAATGAACCAATGATAACTCAAAGCAAATACACGTAACCGCCGCTAAGCGCGGGAAAACACGTGCGACCAAGTCGCGATTGGTTTTGCATTTGATTGGCTGAGACGGTGGCGCGAGTTTTTTTTAAACCAATGATAGCGTGTAATAAAGCAAAACCAAAGCAATTTAGCGATTACTTTCGAGAGTCAATTGAAAACCGTTCTAATGTGTTAAGGTATTTACACTGCATATAAAACATATTAAAGGCATCAATTTACTCAGTGTTTACTTGTGAACAATTTATTCATTATACTCAATTCAATAGTTTTTATTAGACAAAAACAATGTAGGTTACTATCGACAAGACGTCAAACTTATCCACTTTATTTTGTATTGTATTTGTAGAAAAACTGCTTATAAAATGTTGCAAATAAACCGTGGAATTTATATCTGATTTGGTTTCTCTATTTCAAGTTAATTCTCCTCGATTTCTACAGGCTCGATTTTTTATGGTGCGTGGTCACACCACAAAACTATACTTAAGTCACCCCCAAGCCTCGCTTTCGAAATTCAAATTGATAAAGTTTCGCATGAGCGAATTTCCGAAAGCAGCAAAGATGAAAAGATAGCCACAGTATGAAGGAACCAGAGGTTTGAGAATAATTTCGTGTAAACGAGGCTTGCGGGTGAATTCTGACCAACTGATGTAATATGCAGAAATAATTTCTATGATATATTACTTCTGAGTATTACTTTTACATTTCTGATAAATCTAAATCCTGCAGTTTATCTTTTTGGAATTTCCCGTGCGTTTCAGTCATTTCAGTTGAAGATTGGTCAAATCACTAATTAGTCAGTATATATGATATAAAAATACGTCTTCTGTGTCAAAACCCACACTACGGGAATTACACGATCTTTGTTCTACTGAAGTAATAACATTGAACTGTGCTGCAAGAAAAGTTATCCTTAATTCGAGTCAACATTTCTAGCTAGGATTCGAGTCAACTGTTTCAAGCTAAACTATCGACACGCAATTTCGTTCCCAGGGTCTTCGCACCCTTAGGCTCAATTTCAAGGCGAGAGAACCTGGGAGCGAGTCTCAACAAAAAGCTCTCAGTAGATTATCAATACAACGTCATAGAGTCCTCAAAAAGTCTTGCAAGTTCCTCCTCCCCAGGGGCACCGGCTGGGGCAAGTTTTGTCACGCGATGTTGAGGCAGAGTTCCCTTGACAAGCGCTGGAATGTCTTCAGGTTGATACCCGAGGGCGGTAAGCCCGTTATCTACCCCTGTGCTGTACATAAAGTCACGGAGTGTGTCGGAGAGTAACAAACCAGCGTCCTGCAGCTTCACATTTGTCGTGTCTGCACCTTTTAGAGACATAATGAACAAGAATGTGAGATTAGCTGGGTTTTTTTTGTCTGCTTAATGGCTGAGTGGGTAGCAGAGTCTAATGGCTAGCGCGTTGGACTCCAGATCGAGCGGTCCGGGATTCAAGCGCTGGCTGGGAACATTGTGTTATGTTCTTGGGCAAGACACTTAACTCTCTTAGTACCTCTCTCCACCTAGATTAGTAACCTGCGATGGACTAGCTTCCCAGGAAGAGTAGCAATCATGCTCCGAGTCGCTTCATGCTACAGACACCGGGATAAGCTCCGGTAGTGTGGGCCAGTTTGGCCCGAGTACAGACTTTACCAAATGGCTGAAAAACAGGAGCATATCACCCCGGAGCATCTATCTGTGCTGATAAATGACAACAGCGAAGTTACACCTTCGGCTATTTTTAGAATCGTTCTCCCGCGAAAAGATTTTCGTGTACGTCCGCGGACAATAGTGATAATTCGTAGTAACGACATTCCACCGTTCTAGTTCTTATTTCACGTTGCTCTCGTCCATTCTTAGTTTTATTTTTAATCTGAAACATGGATGACAACCTCGTCCTCGTGCTCGCAACGGGTGATTTTCGCGGCAAAAGTAATTTTAAAAATAGCTCAAGGTGTAACTACGCCGTGTCATAGGCCCAATAAGGGAGATGGAGGCTCCAGGGTGATTTGCTCCTGCTCAATAAACTAGAGATCTAATCCAGTGAATTGTTAGCCATTTCTTGACAACATAGCATTATTTAGCTTACCAAGAATTTGCGCGGCTTCCAAATGCCTCTCGGGACACGCGGGAGACGTGAAGCGGAACACAGCTGGTGACGTCATCACGACGGACAAGCCATGCGGCTGAACAATAAAATACAAAGTGAGAGATTAAGTGATCTACATCCAACTTCTCCTTACAATATTGATACAAGTAGACAGGTGAGGAGAATCACAAGAACCATCAATAAATCACAAACTCATCAACTAAGAGATAATTATCTTGTTTGGTCCCGAGTATGTCCGCTTGGACGCATAGTGCAACACGGCACGCGATGTCGCGCGCGATCTCGCGCGCGATGTCTGCGCAACAATTTCAACGTGTCCACTATCTGCAACATCGCGTAAAATGGAGTGGCGCAACTATCAACTGGCTATTCAATCAGGACGATGTTTCTTTTTTCGATTTTTCACCACTGAGGGCAAAAGAACTAAACAGCCGCTGTTTATTATGTCGGCTCTCGCGCGTCACTTTCGCGTCAGCGGTGTTGCGCGAAATGTTACAGGGCGTGGCCATGCAGACTGAAAGTGTTGCGCGCAACAAGAAAGGTTTTATTAGAGAATAGGGAGTTAAAGCAAACCGGGACGACAACGAGAACGTCGCTGAGACCTGGTTTCACTAGCGACGCAAGCACAAGCGCAAGCACAAGAGCCCTTATTTGACCGTGAAAATGGGCGCGACGCAAGCATAAGCATAAGTGCAAGCACAGGTAATCTTAATTAGTATTATCTGATATTTTATTGTAATTTTCAGTTTTTAAGCTAAGTGTCCCCAATTAGTAGTCCACTTGTGGACAGCTAGAAGCTAAGACACATAAATAAAGTTATTGATTGATTGATTGACAAGCGCAACGATCAAAAATTTCCTTTTTCTTGTGCTTGCGTTTATGCTTGTGTTCGCATTATTCTAGTGAAAACGGAACACAGCATAAGCTAGCCTCCTACGCAGACGCTCTTTGGGCTCGTCACGCAATCTTTCCTCCCTATGACGTGCCCAAAGAGCGTCTGCGTAGGATAGGCTAGGCATAAGCGCAAGGGAGTCTTATGTCTTTGGCCAATTAAAACACTCGTTCTAGGTCCCTCTCGCGTAAGCGCGGGCTATCGCGGGAAATTCAAAATGGCGGAAGGTTCAGTAAACTTCAATGAAAATGTTTGGCGAGGCTATGCGAAACTACTGGTTTCTATACGAGAAAGAATGTAAAGACTTCAAAGATAAAAACAAAACAAAACGAAGCATGGGAAAAGGTGGCGGAGGAAATGGGGATAAACAAAGGTAAGGTTGACAAGTTTTCGGATCGATAGCTATCGATGTGTATACGTGTTACGTGTATCCCGCATAAACAAATTGATTCGAAACAAATGGATAATTTCCTGAGAAGTCACATGCGTCGATGGTGTACGATAATGCTTATGTTTGCGTCAATCTTCGTTTCGTTTTCACTTGCCACAGAGCGTTTGTGCTTGCGCTTATACTTGCGCTAGTGCTTGCGTCGCTAGTGAAAACCAGGCTTAAAGGAAAGTTCTTATAAAATCAGCAGTACAATTAGCTCGGCACGTGCGTTATAATAAATATTTGTACATTTCTTAGTCGTCCTCTGCAAAACAAGAACGTGAAATGACCAAATTCTGCCTTAAAATTACGCGAGAACGTCAACCGCAACAGCGAATTTTTCAAGTTTATATTTGTAACTGAACGCTTTCTTTCATACATATTCAGCTGAGGATAGTTATGAAACCGATAGAAAAACTGAATTGAACAAGAGATTCGCGTGATTCTGAAGTTAAAGTGCCTATGAAACGAAATGAAAAAGTTGCCAAAAATAGTCCTATGGTATTACTGATAATGTTTTGAATGTTAATTTTTTCCATCGTACCTTCAGTTTTCCCCTCGACCTTCGCAAAGACACGCTGTCGTGGGAGACATTTGCTCGCGCGGCCATTTTGATTTGATGACGTCACAGGGTTTGCACATATCTCGCGCCAGTTTTTAAAGTCAATAGATACAGTGGAGAACTAGCGGAGTTGGAATCGCTTTCTGACATCCTTTGGAAAGGTCAAAAGCCCGCTTGTTCTTTGTACGATCGTCTGGTAAACAACCTCGCGCAAACCCTGTGACGTCATAACGCGAACTGACTCGTACCCAGTCTACCAAAAATGTGTCCCCTTTAGTTACGGCAAATTTGGGATGTTTGAGACCATATAATTTCTTTTTTACACTTTTCTAACGAATTCCACCTCTATTTTTTAAATTTCGGTACCCAAATGTCTTTATTTCTCAAAAAAAACACATTTCGTTTCATAGGCACTTTAAATATAAATTTAGTTAAATCGACGTTTTCCCCGGCGTCGCCGTCGTGTTTGCTTAAACTCCCTAATAACGAGTTCCTACCACAAGAGGGTAGTCCACTTCATAGTCTTTAGCTCTATAGGACTTGACCAGGCCTGAGATTGGATAAGACATGCCATGGCTGCAAAGACGAAATTATTACTTTTAATTACAAATTTCAGGGCACGCATTTTTATGGTTACGGTTCAATCGAGGGAACCCAATGGATCGTTTCGGTGAAATATCTGTTCGGAGACCTATAATCGCCTCAGATATTCAGATTAAATTTTGATGAAAATCTGGAGTTCTCGTTAGTGAGATGTCACCTCAAACTTTCTTAATATGGGCAAATTAATACATATTGTTTTCGGAGAGATAAAAATGTCGTTTTGGGAAAGAACAAAGGTCAGCTAGAATTTTCATAAAAGCAACAGCCGCTCGTAAATTCGGGGAGTAAAATTTCGTTCCATAAAAGGTTCTGTCACTTTAATATTCAGCTTAAGAATCAGAACAGATCTAACTGTGTTAGTTTACATCCCTTTGAAAGGCCCTAAACGATATGGAAAACAGAAAACACGACATTACAATGCATTTAAAACCTACCTTAATAAGAATTATATCTGTCTGTCAGTCTGACTGACTGACTGTGACTGACTGACTGTCTGACTGTCTGTCTGACAGACTGACTGACTGACTGTCTGTCTGTCTGTCTGTCTGTCTGTCTGTGACTGTCTAACTGTCTGACTGTCTGTCTAATACTATTCAATCAAACACATGACAATGCCACGTTACCACAAGTGTACGCCAGCATTTCCAAATCCCACCCCCGCGTAAACACTCGCCAAGTGCATGCTGGACCGGGCCTCGAGGTCACTGGGATCCTTAATTGATCTGTTGGAGACGAGTAAACGTAACGATTAACTGATTATTCCTCAGAAGTACTGTTAAGTTCCAAAAGTAATGATCCACCCTCCAAAAAAAGTGACGAAGAAGCGATAAATCTTTATAGAGGGAGGGGGCTTATTAAATACAGTCGAAGCTCCCGTAAGCGGACACTCTCGGGACTGAAGCAAAACAAGTGTCCGCAACTGGAGCTGGCCACTTACGGGAATGTGTAAATACAGAGTTTGTATGAGCTAAGAGTTCAAACGGGGTTTTGTCAAGACGGCCAAAGTAGAGCTGTCCGCTTACGAGAGTGTCCGCTCAGAGAGCTTCGAATGTGATTGATCGTCATTCCGCTTTGCGAGATAACAATTATTATGGCCGCCATTTCCAAGTTCCTTTTACCTCGGTTTCAAAACGAGTCCTGGTGCAATCTTTCAGCATGAAAATGAGTTTTACCAAGAGAGTATACTCGCATGTTCAAAGCACATTGAAACCGGTGGGGGGTGGGCTTAAATGGAGCTTATTGATATTTTTATCTCAGAAAGGGAGCTTAAAAGGGCTAAATTGAAGAAATACGGTAATTATGACTAGTTATTTATACGGTAATTATGACAATTTATCTCCAACCTTTTCAAATACTTAGAGATAATACTGAGCGCATGTTTGGACCATACGTCACTAACTGGTTGCTGCCTTGGTATGCTGGCCGCATGTTGGGGTTTGGAGGACGTGGACCTCGCTTTTGGTATGGTATGGCTGTGTAAGACTCGATAGCAATGGCTGTAAAGGATGAAAAGACATGACCGATTAAATTGTCTGCTCTTCACATTTCCACTGATCTAGAGGTAAACTCTGTGTCCCAATAGACCTTTCTCCAAAATGGCTGCCGCAAATTCAAAATGATTAAAATTAAACTGAGCGGAAAATCAATACCAGCACCTGAAAGAACCACCTCTTGTTTAGTGATCGTACAAAGTTTCGTTAGGTTAGGTTCTACCTGAGTCGAGAAAACGGAAGTTGAAAACTGGAAAATTTAGAGACGTTTGTATGGCGTATACCCCCAGTCATACAAACGTCTCTAAATTTTCCAGTTTTCAACTCTACGGATTGGAGAAGTCAGATAGCTCATCTGTGCTAGCGCTTAATTAACTTCGGTTTCTGTAGCATGAAGCGACTAGGAGTATAGCTACTCCCCCTGGATGGGATGCTAGTCCATCGCAGGTTACTCCCCAGTATTTTGCCAAGTGGTCCGCCCGGGTCCTTAGCTAACAATTTGCCTGTACGCATTTATACTCCTGGGTGGAGAGATCACTGTGAGAGTAACGTGTGTGATTGGTAACCTCTTCAACAAAGAACAATTTATCAACTTTGCATGTATCCGTTTACTTACGATCCGGAATTGCTTACTACGTACGCTCTGTGATTGGTTTAAAAAACTCGCGCCACCTACTCAACCAATCACATGCAAAACCAAAACCAATCACGACTTGGTCGCACGCGTTTTCCCGCGCTTGGTGCCGTCACGTGTATCTGCTTTGAGTTCTTATTGGTTCATTGTGTTGTTCACGTTTGTTGTGATTGGCCATTGTAATTGCTCTGGTTTTCAGAGTTTTATGACACTTCTAGTGAATCATCTTGCATTTAAACATTACTATTAAATCTTACCACAGCACGTCATAACCACTGTTCGCTGTCAATCTCTCAGACATATGAAGCGTATGCAGCGGATCTACAATGCCTAACATCGGACGAATGGCTCGGTTTGCGATACCTGTTAATTAAAATAACGATTAAATAAGCTGGGTGTAGCTCGAGACGAGAGAGAGAGGTCTGAGATTCGACCCCAAAAATTCCAAACTGATGACGTAACTGTATTGTCTCTGATTGGTTGTTACTTGCGCACGAAAATTCAAACCAAGCAAAACCAATCAAATTAAACAAATTTCATTATCAATGAATCAATTACTAAATTACTAAATTAGCTTGTTTTACAAAATGGCGGAAAAAGGTGAACTGGACAAACAAATGTAGACTGCAAAACAGTCCGTATTTTCACGCGAGAGTGTCGGGTTGAACGCGGCCGAAGGATCTGGAACGAGCGTGAAATTACGAGTGGGATTGGGGAGAGACAGTCTAAAACAAATGCGAGGTTACTCGTGACAGCTCGTAACAAGTTCCAAGTGTTAACTGAGCCCAAAATGAAAGCCAGTGAAACTGCTTTTATTTGTTCGCTTTTACTGCTAAACATTATGCTGGTTAAACAGAGAACCAGTCCTGCTTTCCGTAAACCCTCGACGAAGCACTCCAAGAGTTTCAGATGCTTTTTATCCAATCACAAACAAGCGCGAACACTCGCGAGCACTTAGAAAGTAATCACGTCATAGTCACGTCAGTATGGTGCCTTACGTTATGTTGCTTAGCAACTTCCTCAATGAAAATCGTGGGCTCAATCAAGTTTTATAAAAAGTACTTATTTCTTCAAGTGAAGTACGTAACTTGTGTGACTTGTTTTACCTGTTTTTGCTTTCATTGGTTCATAATCAAAGACTGCCACGCCAGTTGTCTCGCTACCTACATGTAGATTATAAATACGACAAACAAACAGTTAAAAAGAAAACTAACCACGGCATTCCTTTAACAAAGAAA
This sequence comes from Desmophyllum pertusum, assembly GCA_029204205.1. Taxonomy (NCBI): domain Eukaryota; kingdom Metazoa; phylum Cnidaria; class Anthozoa; order Scleractinia; family Caryophylliidae; genus Desmophyllum; species Desmophyllum pertusum. The sequence goes on along the minus strand of MU826393.1, from coordinate 24,668 downwards.
TTCAACTTTGAGCTATTTTTAGACGTGTGAACTTGTAAAAAAATACTGAATTGTTCAAAACGCGAGGAGGTAGAATAAGCTGAAGAAAATTTCACATTGCCAAATTTGAACGTAAAATAATTTACTTATTACATACCTGTCCCAGAAGTTGTTGGAACTGTGGATGAAAAAATAACTGTTATCAGGATTTAGATTGTATGTAAGTTCCTGGAAATCTTGTCTAATTCCTGGAACACCAATTACTATTCACCAATCTGTGCGGTTTGAGCACAGAGCAAAGCAAGAGGGGCCTTTTTCAGGCTGAGATAAGTCTGGAGAACAAGTGCCTTCTCTAAGGAAACTAAGCTAAGATTGTGTAAGAGCTGTGTTCTTTCTTCCCTGTTATATGGATCTGAATGCTAGCGCATGACTGAGGCCGACTTAAAGAAACTGTCAGCCTTCCATACCATGTGCTTATTAAGAAACATCATGAGAATGTTTTGGCCTGTTGGCCTAACCAACAGTGAGCTATTAATGCGGACTGGCCAAGAACCCATGAATGTCATTCTTACCAGAAGAATATGGAACTGGATTGGACATGTGTTGTGGCGTGAGGATGGCAACATCTCTGAAACGGCCATGAGATGGACCCCAGAGGGAAAGCGTAAACGCGGGCGCCCACTAACTACATGGCACCGAACAGTGGAGGGAGAATTGAGGGAATTAGAAATGAACTGGGGACAAGCTGCCTTGAAAGCTAGGAATCGTCAGGAATGGAAGAAGCTTGTTGCCGCCCTATCACTAGGCACGCATAAAAGGATCAACAATCTGTGCGGTTAAATACTAATCAATTCAAATGAAAAAATTGATTCATTTGCTCAGTAAGGGTCCAGTAACGCCCTGACCAAACGCTGTCGACTTCTTGCCTTCTTCTTCTTGTTTAATTGACTGACAGAGCAGGTACAGTCACTACTCGGAGAAAGGATTTCTAGCTGAAAAGCCACTTCTTTCTGTGACTGTTTCGGAGCTTGCAAAGAAGGACAACTTAGTATATAACCCACTCACTTGCAATGAGTGGCTTCAAAGCTCTATCAACTGGCAATCCTTTCCCGATGGGTGCATTCACAAAATCCAGGAACTCATTTTCGGGATGGCAGAGATAAAGATTGGCAGCCTTGGCTGTGTCGATCACTGAGCCACCACCAACGGCCAGGAAGGAATCAAACTGACCCTGCTTAGCAAACTCAATTGCTTCCTTGAAACTGAAAAACAAGAAGTTTTTTGTTGCAATTTATATTTTCATTCTTACATAATGCAAACCACTAAAAAATTTAAATTGTTCCGCATTATAATAATAAAAATTATCAGGCCTGGGGGGGGGACATCCATTTAAAAGTGATGGGGTGAGTGTCATACCTATTAGGGGTTAAGATTCATGGTTTGGTACTGCTATGGGTGTGTAAATCTAAAATGACCGCTTTCACATTATCCTGGTACCTTTTAGGATAGACAAGCCAAAAAATACCATTAATTGCATAGGAAATGCTTTAAAATTGTCTTAGAATTGGTACCTCCAGCTTATAGGGGTGAAAATGAATTTGAGCCTCACCCACAAAGCAAGATTCTGGTACCTTTTAGGGATTCCTTTCTAAATTTCCGACGATCACCCCAGTAACTTTTATATGGAAAATTATACCACTTCCCCTCTAATATCATGTACGTCTACCAGAAAATAATATCAAGTGTCCATCCATGTAAATGATGTTAATTAGCCTGATGCAAACACTCTGACATTGAAGGCTACATGTATTATTAAACATCCCTGTATAATTTTCTTGTTCTTTAAATTAAATATTTTAAGTATTTACCTGGTATCTGTTGGCTCAATTCTTACTTTGTCGAAAAGTTCATAATTGACATTGTTGCTTTCAAGAGACTCGATGGCTTGTTTGACAGGAGGCAATGTTACCAACTATGAAAATAACAATACCGTGATCATAAGTTGACTAGTAATTTAATTAATGCAAACATTATTAAATACATGCACGACTTTTGGGATTGTGTGATCTGTACCTTTTGATCTGTGACTACGCATACTTTATTCAGGCCACGGTTCATAAAGTCCTGTTGAAATACAAAAATTAGGAGCATTAGGAAAGATTTTTACTTTGATCAAAGCTTCGAATCTATTTGTCCTGTTGTGAATCCTACTCATGTTTTGGAAGTTCTTTCCCTTCTCCTCAAGAGTGTCTTCGGAGTGATGTTCGTTGTATTTAGTGTTGTAAATAACATATCATAGAATAGCAGAGCAGAATTAAGGGAGTCACAGTGGCTGGCTAATGGTTAGCGCATTGGACTCCAGAACAAACAGTCCAGGTTTAAGCACTGGTCGGGATCATGGTGTTGCATTCTTATGGGCAAGACACTTTACTCTCACAATAAATATTGCCTCTCTCCACCCAGGAGTATACCGGTTTAAAATGGGTACTAGTGAACTGTCAGGGAAACCTGACAAAATGCTGGGGGGTAACCTGTGATGAACTAGCATCCCATCCAGGGGGAGTAGCAATACTCCAAGTCACTTCATGCTACAGAAACCGGGATAAGCTCTGGGTGGCAGTTGTGGGTCACTAAGGCTTGTGAAGACTTTAACATACATCAGAATTAATTAGTTAAGAACTGCTTTCCAAGGAAAGTGCATATTAATTAATTAAATAACATTATTATATTAGTTCACAAAAAAGGTTACAGTATACTTTCAAGGATAACCGAAAGTCAATATAATATTTTAAGGTGAAATTCATCGTTACCATGCCAACTTCCCTTGTGACTCCTTCCCCATACCTGATGCTAGAATTGGCCACCTGAAAGCATTAGAACATTTGAGTTCAAGGCAAGAGAATCCACATAACCACATACCCCTCCCCCCACCCAGCCCTATAAGTGGACACCCTTGGGACCATTTTACAGAGGGGCTTGGGAGGTTAAAAATGAAGTGAATGCATGTTTGTGGCTGGGACCACATTTGAGTGTCAGGCCCGTAGGGAGGGGGGGGGGGGGGGGGGGGTGCGATGGGTGCGTCCGCACCCCCTCACGGGATGTGGGGGTCCACCTATAGTGGACCGACGGTTCAAATGAAAGTGAAATAGTGGACAGGTGTAGTTTGAAAATCTGAATCAAACAATCGCAGCTTTGAACGTGTTTACATCGTCTTCATCAACAAAGACAACATCAAGCGAGTCATTTTCTTCATCCAAATATTCACTCCTTTGGCTTAAAAATGTCTTTAATCGAAGGTCCGCATTATGTATTTTTAGTATTCTTTCATCGGTATTTTCTTTAACTGAACAGTTCCAGAAATATTCATGTTTTTACGTTTGCTTTTGGCCGCCTGGTTTCATATCATACTGCCTTCAAAACGCACGAAATGCAGTCTCAGACAACCTAATATTTCAAAATTTCCCGGACCCCCCTAGGAGCTTGCATCTTCGGCGCTCGTACGAACACAACTTTCCCACTCTAACGCACCCCCCCCCCCCCCCCCCCATTAAAATCCTGTCTACGGGCCTGAGTGTTTGCATAATTAAGTGTCTGTCTACAGCCTGGAGGTGTCCGTTAGTGGAGCTTCAAATAACTGTATTAATTTTTCACATCCAGCCTAGAACAGAGTAGAACTGATATGGCCTCACCCCAAAACCTTGATAGCATCACTATTGATGAAGTGAGGCCTCACCCGGACTTTGAAAGGTCCTCTCCCTCCCCTCCCCACCTGGTTTATACCAACCTCAAAAGCACACTCTGGTTCAACATGATCTTTTGCAGCAGATGATAGTCTTGGTGCTGAAAATGCAAACATCATTCAGTAGAACTTTGTGAGGAATTAACCATTAAAGCATACATATATGTGTATAACAGAGAGACACAGTGGACTAATGGTTAGCTTGTTGGACTCCAGATCGAGCGGTCCGGGTTCAAGCCTTAGCTGGGTCACTGTGTTGTGTTCTTGCACAAGACACTTAACTCTCGCAGTGCCTCTCTCCACCCAGGAGTATAAATGGGTACCGGCGACAAAATGCTGAGGGTAAAACCTGTGATGGACTAGCATCCCATCCAGGGGAGTTACTGTAGCAATTACTCCTAGTCAGCTTCATGCTACGGAAACTGGGATAAGCATCGGCAATGTGGGCCAGTTATTGGGTTGGCCGAGTGTGGCTTTTATATGTGTATAACAACAATCAGAAGCCAAGTACAACATTTATTTGAATAAATGCCTGTGGCATTTTTTTACAAGTACCTTAAAGGGGGCATCAATATTTCTAGGGGGCGTTAACAATTTAATTGTGACAGACAAAGGAGAATACAAAATACTCTTTGATTTTTCTACAAACCTGGCGAGAAGGTTTGTGAATGAGCTGGGCATCTGCATCTAATAACACAAACAAAAAAAACAAAACCATTACCTTCATTTCATTAATGAAATCTCCCTCAGTCAATTTCCATGAAGACTCTGAGAAATCTCTATTACATTTCACTGGCCTATCACTTGATCACTTCTATCCTATACTTTTTTTGTTTTTAGTATGACATTTTTACCAATGACAGAGACATTTTTGGAGCCCTTTCAGAAATAATTTAAGGTGGCAAGAGGGGGGGGGGGGGTGGGAAGGGGGGAGCGATATTGTGGAATTTAATTAACCCCTGATGCCCCTTTGTCTCAAGGCATTCCCATGGGAATTGAATCAATTAAAATATTTCACTTGCATTCGGTTCATTTTAGGGTTATCAGTTCGATCAGGTTTTTAAGCCAGGCCTGAGCCTAGAGTGATAATTCTTTAGTGAAACACACCCCTATCTTACTCGTCAATGTTTATTTTTTCTTGCCTAAAGGCTCGAAAAAATAAAAACTGACTCGTAAAAATACCCAGCCTCTTCTTATGCGTCAGTCAATTCCAGCAGTGCCCCCCCCCCCCCCCCCCCCTTCCTCCCCGGGCCTTTTACACATGCTGCAATCCCGGGGGTGGGGCATTAGTGATTTTATCTTGGCCGGGGGGCGGGCATTAGCGGCGGGCATTAGCCCACTCCGGGGAATTTAACAGCCAAGTGGCTTCGGTCTCGCAGTTTCGGACAACTCAAACATGGCATCGTTTTGCTGACTTTATTGACAAGAACGAAGAGTCTGTTATGTTATGGCTTGTCCAGCAAGGGCTTGAAAAGCTTGTGAATATTTTTTAAGGTGTTTTGTGCCCGATTTATGTCTGTTCACTGGCTATAAAAGACAAATTTTGATAAGCTTATTTATCTGTCTTGAATCTTTGCATTGATTTTAAACTCGAGAACTGATGAGCCCGGGGGTGGGGAATTTGAACGGCTTGCTTGTCCCCACCATGGGGAATTTGACCAAAATTTTTCAAAAATTTCAAATGCCCGGGGGTTTGCCCGGGGGTTTGCCCGGGGGGGATCGCATTATTACATAACTTTCCGCTGAATAACCTCTTTGTACAGTACTGCATGTATACGCCTTTCGGATATCCACAAATTTGCATTCGATCTCGACCAATGATGGACAATCTGCGACCAGAGAACTATTTAAATACACAACACTTACGATGCTGCCCCTACAAGCCTCATCAAACGCAGTGCCTGTTCGCGAACTGTGAGAGAAGCCATAGTAGAAAACCTTTTTTACCAGGCGTCTGTAAACAGAGAGATTTCAATTGGAGACTGAGTACGAGTCATCCCCAGTGTGTTATCGGCGTTTCTTCGCTACATGGCGTGGTTACTCAGTCAGCTCCAAGATTCAAGATGGCGGCGGTTCTTTCCGAAGAACCACGTTTTAGAAAAGGAAAGTACTAATGATATGCCTGAAGATGGTGATGACGAAGTTGAAGACTTGCAAGAAGCCAGCGAAAATGTTTCGAGTAAGAAGAAAAAGAAGAAGAAGAAAAAGAAGAAAGGTAAATTGAGTTCAAGTGAACAAACTCAACAATGTACAATTGATCAAAAATTCCATAATCTGTACAATGTTTTCGAAATTACGTTTACATCTTCACTTCATTCTAAGTTTTTTCTCCCTGTTCCGAACGGCTTTTGTCTGCCTTAATAAAGAACCTTTTGTTGCTGTTTCTTTTCGGTCCATATCGGTTTTTTTTTTAGGATTTGTTGTATAATATTTTCCTGCAGCACACGTGCAGTCAACCAGCTAGCTAAAGACGTTATTTAGCCATTAACAAGCCATATGGTTAAAAATAACACGTGTCCTTGACGGGACTCGAACCCCATGGCCTTCTGGAACCAAGCTTTATGCACCTATCAAGCCCATTAGACTGCCTTTTGCCTCTGTTTTAATAAATATAATAATAATAATAATAATAATAAATTTATATTTTATGTTTCAGAACGTCAGTCCTGGTGCACAACCTTTAAGGTATCAGCCACCCTTCAAAGTGCCATTTTTCGAAATTTGAGGTTTTTACATTCTCAAATAGATCTATTTGAGAGCTTTCTTTTAAAAAAAAAATCAGAAGAAAATATTATTTCTGTCGAAAGATATCGGGGGCAAAATATTTTTTCTTGCTAAATATCTTAATTGATCGCTGACAAGTTCTATCATATTCAATTATAAATGTAGCGTGATACCGAGTGCGTGCTGTGATCCTGCGAAGTCGGCACAACACGTGCGATTGTTTTCGCGTGTTTATAGCTTCGACTTTTAGCGTTACTGCTTCTGTGCAAATGCCTCCTGAAAAAAAAGAAAAGGTAGTGTCTGTTTTCGTCATCGAAACCAAGAGCGAAGAAATCGAAGAACGGATTTGACATCATGTTTTCCTTAGCATCAACAACTGAAACTTCACTTTCTGCGGGGGCTGTTGTCGCCTTTCGTTTGCTTTTCGTTCGTGTTGATGATTTTGCCCTGGTTTTTGGCCAGCATTTCAAGAAATATACACAATATATTTTAATTGCTACATGAAAGCGGATCATTGTTTGTAAATAAAACGATTATTACACGTTCGCTAACCTCAACAAATTTAATTTTGTCTTGTGTCCACGAGCGGTATTTGAACCAAAGTATTTACCGCCCCATGCCGCGAAAGTTTGTTCCTGTTACATGTTACCTGTCAAAGCCCTATTGTTAGAGAAAGTTGATCCCTCTATGGCATCGATCAGAATAGACGTTTAGGTGTCATAATCTCATTCCAGGTAAGATGCCGCAAAAAATGTATTTTCCTTTTTATCTCGGAAGGAAAATTTTTGCGAGGGACGCGTACGTTTTGAACTCCAAGTCGGCAGCCATTCAACCAATTTGGCTGAAATTTGGCCAGAATGATGAAATACATCTCTTCTACAAAACTGTGTCTGCGAATTGTAATACTCCTTTTAATTTTAAAGCTAGAGCTTTTTTTTTTCACAGGGAGTGCTAACTAATTGTCACCCCCAACTTCATTTGTCAATAAAAGAAAAACAAACGCACTTGTCAAAAATCTGAGACACAATTTTTTAGCCGAACGTGTTGAGAAGCGAATGCGGTGTTAATCGTTTTCTTCTGTTTATTTCCGGAGGGAGTGGAGCATGATTTATAAAGACATGTACTTTTACATAAAGCTTCCCATTTTCGAAACACAAAAAGTTTATCGGTTTTTTTAGTAAAAAGCCATAATCTGGAATTATTAAGCTTTCAAAAAATATATGGTTTATAGGTTTTTTTATAAAAACAACTAACGCTACAGCGATCCGCGCGCGGAAGGTCCTGAAGGGTGGCTGATACCTTAATATGAAAATGAGTTTTACTTGCACGTTCGTTGTCTTACAAATCAAACTAATTTCCATATAAAAGGTTGTGCACCAGGACTCATTTTGAAACAGAAGCAAATGGCAACTCATAAAGATTGAGTTTGGCAAAAGCGTTAATTGAACCATAGGAAAATAAATGTATCGCTATATAAATCTATTATCATTAATAAAACATAATGAAATTCAGCAGGGAGTGGAGAGCAAACTGCAGAAGGGATGAATGGGGAAGTAAACGGAGCTGAAGTTAAGGACAATGCAACTGTCGCTGCTGCAGGACCAGAGAATGGTGCACAACAAGAGGTTGCAGGTGATTTAATTAATTAATAATTAATAATATTATTAATTAATTATTAGTAAAATTTATAATTTATTGATTTATAATAATATAATAATTTAATTTACTTCGATCTATTGTAATTAACAGGGTGTAGTGTACAAAACTCCCAACCAATAACCCAGGGCAAGTGTCATCTTTCCTTCCAGAATAGTAGATTCAGACGTGTGTAAGCGAATGCCTTATGCCTTATTTCATGCAGTGAAAGTGATGGTCTCTGAACTAGTGAATTTGATTTTTTTTTATTTGAAGGCTTTTTTGGCCATATTAGGCTAGCAGCATATTTTAGCCTGAATAAATGAAGTTAAATGCAATTTAACCAAGTCAACCAACAACGAGTGTGCAGTCAGCTGTCATAGTGGTCAGTGGTTCTTAGCTCTTGCCAGGCTCAGGAGTCCACGTTCCTTGGACGTAATGGTGTGGTGTTATGTGCTTGTATCATGGCGGTATTTCAGTGATGTTTAGCGAGTTCTTCCCTCTCCAGGGCTCCTCCCCCTAATTTTCTCCCTTTCCACTGATCTTGTCAGTGTGACGGGTGCTTTGGCGTGGGGGCTCATGGCTGGTTGGAGGGGATTGCCAGCCAATTGAGAGCTGTATTACATCTGGGGGGGGGGGGGGGGGGGGGGCTGACTGACCACAGTGGAGGCCCCAGAATCCAGATTAAGGCTAGGGTTTGAGCCCTGACTGGAGTCGTTGTATTGGAATAATCTACAATGGACCTAACATTCCATACTCGTAGCCACTTAATGCTATGGAAACCAGAGTTATTGCACTGACCTGCTGAGCCATTAAGGTCCAAAAAGGCTTTTACCTTTTGCTTTACTGACCTGTATTACTTGCATATTCAGAAGGAGAAGAAGCACAAGATGGCGAAAATAGTGGCGCAGCTTCTGGAAAGAAAAAGAAAAAGAAGAAAAAGAAGTCAGCAGGGGCTAAATCAGGAGATGCACAAGGTATGTTTAACCTTTTACTCCCAGAGTCAAAGCGTTGTAAGCATGATGAAAGAATATTGACGTGTGGTACCCCCCACGATTTTTTTGGTTTGAAACCCCCACCCTCCTGAAATTTCCGGTTTAGCTTATATTGATACTTTCCTTTAAAAATTTTGGCCCTTGAGACCCCACCCCCTCCACCTCGGAATTTCCAGTGACCTTTCTTGGGGTGGGTATGGGTATTTTCTGCAACAGCACATTTAAAATCCTGTAAAATTTCATTTAATTTCATTTAAAATTTAATGCTGTTTCCTTCTTTGAATATCAGACAGTTCTTCTCCGCCCACCAAGCAACAGACCGACCCTCCCACAGTGGCAATATCAGAACTTTTTCCCAATGGCGACTTCCCTGTAGGTCAAATCTTGAGCTACAAAGATGAGTAAGTGGTGTGGCTCCTGGAATTTAGGTCCAATTTATACGTCGCATTTACGTCAAATGTAATTCAAGTCCCAGAAAACTCGCTGAATCACTTTAATTCAGTGCAATGCAAATAGCAAAGTAGAATATGTTGCTTCCATAATGCATTACAAGTTAATTGTAGTTCATTCAAGTAATACCAGCAAGATTTCTGCGGCTTGAATTACATTTGACGTGACTGAAAAGTGAAAAATTCCGAAGTGACTTTATCAAAAAAGTATGTATCTCTCAGTCCATTTACTATTATTATGCAAAAAGTAAGGTGTGAAATGTTTTTGCAATATCAAACATACAGAATTTTTTATTCTCATATATTTTGTTTGCCATACACCATAGTTTAAGATGTTGGTATTTGCTTTACCAGGTGAAATCTGGATCGCGCAACATTTACGTTAACTGATTTCGAAGTTTTGTATTTATCGTTGCCATAGCAATATCGATTTCACTGAAAAGTACATCATAGCAAACTTCAATCCAAGACTAATAATTGGTGTAAATTTCACATCGATCCGACTGAGGCAAGTCTGATAAAAGCTGATTGAAAACATTAGGTATGGTTCCCGAAAAACTGTATCGAAACACCTTAACAATAAAATTATTTATCCTAGTAAGTTATGTTATTAATTGCTGTTAACATTTTAAGTAAATATTTAAATATTTTAAGTATCAGCCACCCTCAGGAACCGTCCGCACGCGGATCGCTGTAGCGTTAGTTGTTTTTATAAAAAACCCTATAAACCATATATTTTTTGAAAGTTTAATAATTCCAGATTATGGCTTTTTACTAAAAAAACGATAAACTTAAATGTGTTTCGAAAATGGGAAGCTTTGTGTAAAAGTACATGTCTTTATAAATCATGTTCCAGTCCCTCGGAAATAAACAGAAGAAAACGATTAACACCGTATTCGCTTCTCAACACGTTCGGCTAAAAAAACTGTGTCTCAGATTTTTGACAAGTGCGTTGTTTTTCTTTTATTGGCAAATGAAGTTGGGAGTGACAATTAGTTAGCACTCCCTGTGGAAAAAAAGCTCTAGCTTTAAAATTAAAAAGAGTATTAACATTCGCAGGACACAGTTTTGTAGAAGAGAATGTTATGTCATCATTCTGGCCAAATTTCAGCCAATTGGGTTGAATGGCTGCCGACTTGGAGTTCAAAATGCACGCGTCGCTCGGCAAACTTTCCTTCCGAGATAAAAGGAAATACATTTTTCCGGGCATCTTACCTGGAATGAGATTATGACACCTAAACGTCTATTCTGATCGATACCATAGAGGGATCAATTTTCTCTAACAATAGGACTTTGACAGGTAACATGTAACAGGAACAAACGTTCGCGTAAACACTCACGATAGCCAGGCAGATAGCGAACAGAACGGCGCCTCAAATCAGATGAAAACCGACGAGATCACAAAACGACTGTGCTGTAAGACATTAGATTAGCTGGGTAATAAGTTCTTCTATTTTCCACAGTTATTTCACAGGCACAGTATGCGAATATTGGAGTAAATAAATGCACGCGGGTCGCACGCTAGCGACTTGTGCGCTGTTTTGTGTCGCAGAATCAATTCAACCGGCTAAAATTAACTTTAGGTAGTATTTGTACAGGGCGACTTCATTTTGCTTTTTAATGGATTTTGATGGAAGTCACTTTGCTTGACTCTGAAGTGGTAGGAGAAACCTTTGTCGCTCGCTATGAAATCGGCCACGCAGCGCAGACAATTATTCATATTGTATGTAATTGGATAATTGAATAAATATGACTGAATGTCAACAGCTAATTATAGAAAAATAATGAGGAAATCTTTCATGTTCGATAACTTTCCACAGAAATAACATTTTGAGGTAGAATTTTTTGGAAATAAAAGCTCTTTGCGAGATCTACCAAATTTCAAAAATTGAAAATTTCACAAAATGGGTAATTTTGAAGGGTGGCTGATACCTTAAGTAAATTGTACATAGAGTTTAGCTAGAGTTTACTAGTTCACTACACCTCCTAGTATAGCGTAAGCTGTTTATTAGGAGTACTTCATTAAAGCATTAAAGTTATGCAATTGCCCGTTCCGAAGTTCAAATGGAGACTGGGACGAGTTTTTAAATTTTGATTTAATTTAGAATTGACCCATCACAGAAGAAGATCACATTACAATTTATTAGTCGGTTTACCAAGTTTGGGGTTGTTTCGTTGGATTCAACCATGTAGAAGGCTTTCAAAAATCAGAAAAATTAGAGACTTTGTATGGATTTGGGGGACGCCATCTCTAAATTAGAGACGTTTGTATGGAATTTGGACGACCTTTGACAGCTCACAGCCTGGTTACTATACAATGAACATAACCAAACTTGGTAAACGTACTAATTTTCATGCGATCTTTCTGGTGATGGGATTAAATTTTTGATATGACGTAATTTGAACAATTGGTAACTAGTGCCCAGTCCCTTTTTGAACTCGGAACGGGCAATAGAGATTGCAGTTGAACACCATTGTGACCTGTGAGCTGCATGTATTTGACTCACAAACAGACTTCACTAAAAGTTTATTTCTACATTATAATATTGGTCAGTAATCTGTGGCGTGAACCAATGAGGAGAAAGAGCACTGGATCGCGCACATAATGACATGTACAGTGATGTTTAGGCAAGCTGCCGAGGCTCACAGACAGGTATGGAGTAATATACACTTTTGCGGAACCCTGTTGTGTGACCTTCTATCCCCCGAGAGGGGTTGGGGGGGGGGGGGGAGGGGGGAGACTTCCATATGAAAGGGGTGGGGATGCTCACTGCAGCTTCCATATTACTTGGGGAAATTTATTTAAAATGTTTTAATCTCTTATTTCTCAGGTCAGGAAATATGTGCAGGGTTTTTATCAAGCCCGGATTGACTATGATAGAGATTTGGTAAGTATAAAATAATAAACCTTTGGTTGTAACTTAACCATTCCATCTGCTGTGGGAGAGATGTACGCACTCAGTCTGAGATTTGAGCATAAAAAATGCCGCCACTCATGACAACATACAGAAAAAGGTTACTGTTGTACATGTACATGTACATGTATAAAAAAACAAATGAATATGGTATCTCTGATTTGTTACATGTAATCAAAGAAGAAGGAATAATACGACCATAGAAGATTTCTCTTTACTTCACTGATACGTACATGTATTTTTTTTCTATTTTTTATTTTTTGAAGCACTTTTAGTAAAAATACAAAAATTAATGCTGTTTGACGTTTCGATGATTCTACTTGATAATGGTAGAAATCATCGAAACGTTGAACAGCATTTATTTAATTTTTTTTATTTTTATTTTATTTTATTTTTTTCACCGATACGTACATGTACATGTGTAAATTGTACCTTTTTGGAATTTGCAACAGTGGAACCCTGGTAATCCAACTACCACTACAATACAATACAATACAATCACTTTTATTTATACATGATAGGGGTTTAAAGCATGAAGCTTGTGGGGTCGTGTTTACACAAAAGTTAAAATCAATATATCAATAATTACTACAGTGTATATTTCCTTTCCTTTCAACAGTGAAAAATTAGAGGAAGCTTCTCGGAAATTGATCAATGAAAACAAGCTCAAAGCAGGTACAAACTATGGTTGATTTTCATCTTACTGTATTTGTAAAATGTACTGTTAGTTTAGTAGTAAAAAAAAATACAAATTAGTGCACTGGGCCCATCACCCAAAATACTGACTGATCAAAAGGTCCAATAAGAGAGGAGCATGCCGTATATTAATGTAAGATGTTGTTCTTTCAAGGGTTGGCATTTCCCACTGGCTGTTCTCTGAATCACTGCGCTGCTCATTACACACCCAATGCTGGAGACAAGACAGTTTTACAATATGATGATGTTTGTAAAATTGACTTTGGAACTCCATGTGAATGGTTGAGGTTAAAACTACATACATGTGCTAAACATTTTTGTTAAACAAAAGTAAGTTAAATGTTCTCGCATCCGAGTGTTCAGTGCCATAAAGTCTTGAAAAAGTCCAAATGTTTCGGGCAAGGTAACGAGGACTCTGGAACGAGATTGATAACACACGAACTCTGACAGAAGTTCAATTTACTGCCATCAGTCATATTTATTATTTATTTATTTATTTACTTTGTTTACCCGCAATGGCATCTCTTGCTAGGCCTATCTACCCAGCCCAGCCCAGTAAGAAAAAAAGAAACCCAAACCCAACCCACCACTAAGTTATAATATATAATTTTAAAAAAGACTAATAATTATGCTAACAAAAGCACGACTGCATGGGATTAATGCAGCAGTATTCAATCAATCAATAACTTATTACTGTGTCAATATCTACTAGCTGTCCACAAGTGGACTACTACTACTGGGGACACTTAGTTTACAAATAAAATTACAATAAAATATCAGATACGACGGCATTTAGGCAGACAATTTTGTAATATTACAATGACAACCAATGAACCCTGAAAAAGAAACAAACAAATGGATCGAAATCTACCAATCACAACCCGTGGATTGTGAACTTCTGTTTCCCGATACGTCCGCTAAGATGATTGACGGCAACAACAACAAAAACAAAACTGTTGATTGAGCAGAAGTTGCATGTTATTGAAAGGTGCAGTAAGGAAGATGTCAGATCTGATTTTTATTGAAATTATTTTTTCAGGGAGAATAATAGACTGTGCTTTCACTGTGTCGTTCAACCAAGATATGACAACCTGCTTGCCGCAGTGAAAGATGCAACCAACACTGGAATCAGGGTAGGGTACATGCACATCAATATGCAAAAGACCATCAACTTATAATAATTGATTATTATGCATTACATAAAGAGACGTACTTAAGAGAATGTGTCCAATAATAATTGAAAATCCTGGAAGATGATTAATAATATGATTGAAAATCCTGGAAGATGGGTGATATTTTTGGCTGGTCCTGTCACAACATAATGTCACAACATGTGCTCGGAATTGTAGTGTTGTATGTCAGTTGTTATTAAACAAGTTAGTTTGTTCCTTCCTTTCCAAATCATCATCGGGGGGGGGGGGGGGGGGGGATTTTGCAAAAATAATCTGAAAAGGAATGTGATGAGGAAAAATTAGTTCATGCAATTTGGAGTCTGGAAAAATCTGAAGGAATCCTGGAGAAGTCCTGGAAAATAATGTTAAGAATTGACATCAGTAATGTAGTTAAATTATGTTCTTTTCGTGCAGGAAGCTGGAATTGATGTAAGACTTTGTGATGTCGGTGAAGCTATACAAGAAGTTATGGAATCCTATGAAGTGGAACTTGATGGAAAAACTTACCAAGGTTTGATCCTCCTAATATTTGTTTATTTTGCCTGCAATCCTCGGTGGCATGTACTGTAGCTGGCGGTTTTGTTGGCACACAATGGCAAAGCCACAAAAACGAGTGGCAAAGCTGCTAGCAGAATGGGGTGGAGGGAGTGAGAAACCTCACTCCCTCACTCCCTCTACCCCATTCCTCTTGTGGCTTCGCCACTCGCATATTTTGCCATGTCACACCAACAAAACCGCCAGCTACACAAGCCAGTTTGACACTACAGTCAACTCTCATTTACAGCAGACATCCTCAGGATGTAGTTTGGAGTCCGTAATAGCGAGAGTACGCAATAGCAGGAGTCATTTTCAGTCAAACCTCTATAGCTTTCACCGGGGGGAGGGCTGAATTTTGTTTCGTAATAGCGGGTGTTCATAATAACGGGGTGTCCACAAGGCGAGAGTTGACTGTAGTTGGAACTGAAAGAGAGTGAATCGATATCTGACTGTGTTATTATGTTTCTCTCGATAGTGAGACCCATAAGGAATCTGAATGGTCATTCCATAGCACCGTACAGAATCCACGCTGGAAAAAACTGTGCCGATTGTCAAGGGAGGAGAAGCTACAAAGATGGAGGTACAATTTATATCACACCGTTTAAAAACCTTAACCTAGCCAAGTGTGTCGGTGTGAAATCAAAGTCTGTTCCAACAGGCCATTTCCGAGTTGTCTTTTTCCTCTCTTTAAAAACGAGTCTTCGAACAAAACCATTCATATGAAAATGAGTTTGATTTGCATGAAAATGAACATGTGAGTAAAACTCATTGTCAATGAATGGTTTTGCACGAAGACTCGTTTTTGCCAGCGCTTAACTCCGGTTTCCATAGCATGAAGCGACTAGGAGTATTGCTACTCCCCTGGATGGGATGCTAGTCCATCACAGGTTACCCCCAGAATTTTGTTGGGTCACCCTAACAGTTTGCCCGGTACCCATTTATACTCCTGCGTAAAGTAAAGTGTCTTGTCCCAGCCAGGGCTCGAAACCCGCATCTCTTGGTCCAGAGTCCCCACTATTGCCTCACTGTCTTGCTGTGGAAAGCTTTATGAACCCTTTTTGTTATACCCTGTTCCAGATTTTTTTTTTTTTTTTAGCTTTATGAACCCTGATGTACTGCCTTTTGATTTCAGGAGAATGAATTCTTTGCGATTGAGACATTCGGCAGTACAGGAAAGGGTGTGGTTCATGATGACATGGATTGTTCACACTACATGAAGAACTTTGAGGTCGGACATGTTCCTTTGAGGTTAGGACAAACACAAGGCATTGATAGTAGTCATACCAAGATGCAAATTCACAGTCCTTATTCAACGGCTAAACAAGAACAGTTAATGCCTCAGAAGGTTTACGGGAGGAAATGTTTAGTCAGACCATTCAGTTGTATGAGAATTTTTTTGTGCGCCTGAGTTGCATTTTAGTCAACGATTTTTGAATTGGCACCTCCCCAATTTGTTTTTAACCCATTGACTACTGGGCTTTTTCCAAACAACGTCAATCTAACGTCCCAGATGCCTATTTCTGGCCATTATCTCAACAGTTTAATGTCAAACTGTCCTAAAACTTGGTTTAAAACACGGCAACTAACATCCCCTTTTACGTAGAAGCGACGAATTCAATATTTTTCTCAGGCATGCGCAGAAATCAAAATTTGGACATGAAAATTTTGAAAAACCCACCTGACTTTTAGGCTTTTCTTTTCCTTTTATTTTTTGCCGTTCTTGCTCTCCTTTTTCTCTCATTTTATTTTGTGGTTTTGTTGGCCTTTCAGTCGTCTTTGTTCACGTTGAAAAAGTTTTAGCCTAAACGTTGGAAAAGGGAATTTTTTTGACAAAGAGTGCCAATGGTAGTGAAGGTCGCGTTTTTTGGTGATTTTGGAGGAAAAAATCCAAGTTGTTTCGTGTGTATCTCCGGTCCAATTTAATGTTTCGTGCTCGTTTAGGCATGCTTTGTTAGACATTTGCCAACTCTATCCGTTGATTATCAAAGACATCCTCTGGCGTGAACAGTGATGACGTCACAAGTGGTACAAGTCTGTGGTCTCTTCTTGGCCGTTTATGGCCGCTTTAGTAGTCAATGTGTTAATTAAGTTTAAGCGGTTTTCAATTGAGTGATGTACAATCAAAAACCAAAGTAACTACAATGGCCAATCACAAACAATGTAAACAACAAAACGAGCCAATGAGAACACGGAAATGACACGTATCCGCCCCGCCAAGCGCGGGAAAACGCGTGGACGATCCAAGTCGGGATTGGTTTTTGGTTTTACA
Source organism: Desmophyllum pertusum (assembly GCA_029204205.1). Lineage (NCBI taxonomy): Eukaryota > Metazoa > Cnidaria > Anthozoa > Scleractinia > Caryophylliidae > Desmophyllum > Desmophyllum pertusum. Next base: position 7,558 of record MU826393.1, on the reverse strand, counting down.
TCTGATTGGTTGGAGTAGATGGCGCGAGTTTTGTTTTCAGCCAATCACAGAGCGTAGTATTACTGGATTACTTTCGACACTCAGTTGAAAACCGCTCTTAACCGCCCGGCACCTATTCAAGAAAATACGGTATATACATGCAATGGTGATATAATGAACAAACCCAACAATTTCTATGATGATATAACAAATTCCTGCTTACAACGAACCAAAGTTTTCAACTAAAGGCCCGATCAAACGGTCACAGCATTTGTCACAACATTCTCACAACATTTGTTGTGAGCCGATGTTGAGGACCGTTTGACCACACACCTCACAACAATGTTTGTGACAACATTTCTTTTGTTCTTGAAATGTTGTGAAGTTGATGTGGCCGTTTGACCAGGCATCGTCAACAAACACAACAATTTTTATTTTTATTTTTATTTTTGCGTCACAACATGTCACAACAAATGCTGTGAAGAATGTTTGTGACCGTTTGATCGGGCCTTAACTCTATAAACTCGCATATGACCAACACTGACTGGAATTTTGTCAAAAGAATACAAACGTATTACTAAATTAAGAATCTACATGACAATTTAAACCAAAAGTTAGATTTTACCGAAAACAGTCATACAGAGCGATGAAACCAAAGCTTTTATAAAGTTACAAACACCAAACATATAAGAGATCTTGCAATTGGCTGTCATTCGTAAGTTTATTCCTGTGGATTTCATTTGTTAGGTTACCGCAGAGCCAAACAGCTTTTAAATGTCATCAACGAGAACTTTGGAACTCTTGCGTTTTGTAGAAGATGGTTGGATCGTTTGGGACAGGTACTGGTATATTGTTTTATCGTTTGTTATAGAGATCGATTCTGACAGACTGACAGACTTTAAAACTAAAGCCCAATGAAAGTTACATTATTGCTCAGCCCAATCACTGAAAGCCGAAGTACTTGTGATTTACCAATCAGAACTCATAGTGAGAGCGTGCAGCCGGTGAAAAGCGCGGGAAAATCGTGCGGATTGTTTTGGTCTTCCACCCGATTGGCTGAATAAACAGAATGTTCGCTCTGATTGGCTCATGCACATGTGCACGCGTCTTTGACCAATCACCGAGCTCAGCAATAGCAGTTTATTACAGATGTCAGCAGTTTGACATGCAAACGAGGCGAAAGGGTCAATCAATTTGACGTGCGGGCTCAACTGTAATAACTGCTATTACAGCCACTAATTGGACAAGAATCGTTCCCCTCTTGCATCAATAAACAGTAAAGAAATTGCTTTCCAGCTTTCTCGAATTGCTAAGCACTCATACTACAGTCACCTCTCGGCCTTGCGGAAACCCCGCTATTACGGACACCCGCTATTACGGACAAAATTCAGATCCCCTCGGAGAAAGCTATAGAGGTTTGACTGAAAATGACTCCCGCTATGGCAGACTCCCACTATTACGGAATTTACGGACACGTTCGTGGTACCAACATAACAATTTTATTGTTTTGACTCTCAATAAAACGGACACCTTGAACTTCTCAAACATATTTATGTATTAAGTGCAGTCTGCTGTTCATTATGTGTCAACTTGTATAAACACACTTCCAAAAAATCTTCCGAAATGTTTAGTTTCGCATCGTTTTCTTGGTAACAGGACTTGCTTGCGCCTTTCCCTCCCAGACTCTGATTATTTCATTTTCTCACAACCCCGCTACTGCGGCACTCTCGCTGTTACGGGCTCTGAAACTACGTCCCGAGGGTGTCCGCTATAACGAGAGTTGACTGTATGCGCAGACAAATGTCTTAGTACTAATAGTACTAATTTGTTTTTTGCTACTTTGCAGACAAAATATCTTCTAGCGTTAAAGAACTTGTGTGATGCTGGTGTTGTTGATCCGTACCCACCTCTGTGTGACATCAAGGGATGTTTCACAGCCCAGTTTGAACACACAATACTACTGAGGCCTACAGTGAAGGAAGTGATCAGTTCGAGGAGATGATTACTAGGAGAGTGTCGACATATTTAACCATTTTTACTCTCAAAATTTAAAAACATCCTTCAGGGCTGCAAATAACAGATCGGACATCGGACAATGGCCGCCCAAAATTTGCCAATGTCCAATGAAATCCCAACTGTGGGTCGGACATAATATCCAGACATTTATTTTTGCCTTCCAACGCTAATTAATGCGTTATATACGCGTTTTGTTCTAAAACGCAAACTAGTTTACTCTGCGTTTACAATGCGTTAGATTAGCAGGTTCACTTATCAAGTGGTACTGTAATATGATGTCCGACCACATTTTTGTTTGGTCCGACCAAAATGGGGACATAGTCGGACATATGTCCTTTGCAGAAGTAAAAAAAATTATTTGCAGCCCTGGTCCTTAATTTCATTTTGCAACACATTGAAAAACAAACAGTACCACATGAAAGTACTGCTAGATAGCTTTCATCTGCATGGTCACACACTAGGATTTCATCCACAGACTTAAAAGTTAGAACCACCATGTACAGTATAACATGTTTGACTCTGGAAGTGATAAAGAGTTACTTTGTTGTCAAGGCAACTGCTTGCTATAAAGCCAATGCGAAGAGGCCTCCTTTTTTCCAAGCAGCAAATTCGCCAAAACTCGTTTTTAAAGGGGCACTGTCTATTATTAGCCTGAAGATACTAGATCATAGGAATCCCAGCAATAATTGTTTGATTTTGTAGAATAGTTGCTTGATTAGTGTATAGCTATATTAGGAGCGGCGAACTGGTTATGAAGCTCGGCAAAGTTCTTTGTTATATGTTTTTGTTCGCTTTTTGGCCTTGGCCGTGCACAAAACCTGACAAAATACAATAGGTGGTTACGTGTGTTAGGGCCCTCCACAGACTAGAGAGATAGTTGTCGACAACTATTTAGTTGTCGATCATAAAAAGTTGTCGATAACAAAAAAGCCAGTGTGTGAAGCTAGTTATACGATAACTAAGGGCCTTAGTTGTCGATAACTAACCTTCACAGACTGGCTTTTTTATTATCGACAACTTTTTATGATCGACAACTAATCTCTCTAGTCTGTGGAGGCCCTTAAAGCAACTAACCAATAGAAATATTTGGGTTACGTAATGCATGCATAGTGTATGAGCATAAAACAAAAGATTGTGCACTGGTCGTGGACCTTCCAACATAAATCTTGCCATCTTTGTTTGCTCCTTTGAAGTTTGCCAGGGCTTCATAACCTATTTCCCTCTATTAACTATGATTAGTGATACGAACCATTTAGGATGACTAACGAGAATGGACATTAATTACAATTTTGAACAAACAAATCTTTAGAGAAAACAAATAAACTATTTTAAAAACTAACTTGCGCGCATGGTATGAGAGCGATTCTTGTTTCACACGACGAAACTCAATGTGCCATTACTTGAACTAAAAATTAAAATAAAGTAATGTTGTTATATCTATTTCCTCACAAATAAGACCTCCAAGGAACGGGATTTATGCTTTTTTGCCCTCCAAATATGTTCAGCTCGTAACTCTCGAATGCAAAAGAAATACTCCAAAGTCTTTAATTCCTGATCCGAAATAGTATAAATGTCATGCCTACTAACTTAAAACATGATTCATCTTTCTACGCTATTTTCTATTTTCCGTTTTTTTTTTTTTGTTCAAGTTTTTTGCAGAAGCTTTATGTCAACAACAACGTGCCACGAACTCAGTAGCTTGGTAACCAGGCATCTGATTGACGAGAGAGAACTGGGCATGAAGCCAGATTTCAATACACAGCAACGTGAAAAGAACATGAAGAAGTTTTGAATTTTCATCAGTTATTTGTGGCTGTCACATTTTACAAGGATAATTTTGTGACATTGGAGAAAAAACTCATTGCTGAAACACACTGTCTATTCGCAAAATTGTAGCTAAAACAGTGACGAAATGGCGGGCCTTTTAACACGTGAAGAAAGACGATGTCAGTGCATGTTTTCGAGCGAAACTCTCCTTTGTCGTCGCCCTCTGGAAATCCAGAACTGAAACCCCCATGCCTTCGGAATTCCAGGCCAAAGAAACCCCCCTTTGCCCTCGGAATTCCAAGATGCCGTCCGCGGTAAGGTATGGATATTTTTCTGGAATCGCCCAATTCACATCAATACCAAAGTTATGAGTCATTAATATGCAAAGTTATACGTTTTCTTTAATAGATTTGCTGTTTTAAGGCGTAAACAGTAATCCCATACAACCGTTTATAAAGGAGGATAGGTTGCCTCTGATCCTCAAAAAAAATGGAAACTTTATCACTTTTCCTTAGAGTTTTAAGGATTTTCTAATTCTCGCGTGCAGTTTCGGACTGGCACTAGTTACGCACTCGCAATGTACATATTTTAACACCAGGGGCCCAGTTGTTCGAAAGCCGATTAACGCTAATCCAGGATTTAAAAGTTAATCAGCTTTTCATTTCTCTTGTGTTTTTCTCTGCTAAACCCCCACCCCTCTCCCCCTTCTAAGAGACTAAGCCAAGACAATGTATTTATGAACAGGAAAAAACAATGTTTTGAGGTAAGATTTGAAATAAGCCCCCTACTCTGTTTAGCCCACTTAACTTACCCCCCCCCCCCCCCCCCGAAAGAGCTTTTACAGCAAGGCCATGGGCTTAAATCATATTTAACTCTAATTTATTATCAAATAATGATATTTATTATACGACAGCATTTTAGAATGCGCACGAAAGACCTGACGAGAGCAAATATATAGATGTTATTGAACTAGCGTGAGGTCCATATTGGGAAAATATTGGTTGAGTTCTTTTTTTGCAAGTTTTATGGACCGAGCCGAAGTCCATAAACTTGCAAAAAAAGAACGAGACCAATATTTCCCAATACGGACCGAACAAGCTAGTTCAATAAAGTTTTTATTATAATGGCTTTTTTAAAAAAATTGCTGATAAATTAATGCAACCATTTCTCGGCTAACGCGAGCGCGCCAAAGCTAAGTACATTCTTGCATTTTTCAGGCCACTTTGCGAAAAGTTTAACCAAATTTGTCCGCCAGACATGAGGAAAATGTTTCTACTTAATAGAAAACAGTTTTTTTTTATTCAATGTTTCATAAAAGGAATTTGGCGAAATTAGTTCGTGAGCGTTCCATCTTTGCGGTCCGTATTGCAAATTTGGACCGCTCAGGGAACCAATCAGAATGCTCCTTTTCATCGTGGACCAGTTTTGCCATATAATAAGAGACCGTATTACACGGGTCTTAGTCCCCCTGACCGCCACGCTAACGGAAAACACTGTTGAAAGCCTATATTTTAGGAAATATATTATGTTGTATATATAATAAACAATTTATTCAGAGGAAAAATGTGTAATACGGCTGGGCCATTTTTACTCGTCAGTGTTTATTTTTTCTCGCCTAGCTAAAGGCTCGAAAAAATAAAAACTGACTCGTAAAAATACCCAGCCGTATTACGTATTACACAACTTTCCGCTGAATAACCTCTTTTATTTCTTCTGACCATAAGCCCCTAACTGTGGAGCTGTACGTTTACTACTGTTATATGCTAACGACTGTAGACTTTGTTTTTGTGCAATGTACTAAACTAATCATATTCTTTGGTTCAGGAACTATTGATTTCAGTTGATATTGACTTACTGGGTAATAATTTTATTTGTAGCCCTGAAATTCTTTTTTCACAAATTCTATAGAAATTTCAATAGAACTCTTAGTAATTCAACAAGCAGGCTTTTAGCCAGAATTTGAAAAGTGGGTGTATAAATTTGTTAAAGCTTTAGTGCATTTTGCATCATTTTCTCCCAGAATTGGGCGTCCACAGGACACCTAGACGCCCTTCTGGCTAAAAGCTTGAAAGTATACAAGCCAAAAGGTAGGCACAGTCTCCAGCCGTGGGTGTTTCGGTGCGCCCGTGATCCTCTCAAGCCAAAAATTAAAGTAAGCTCAAGAAAATGTATTTTGAAATGACACATAAACACCCAAGCTTATTTTAAAGATGATTTCCAGTCCGTACTGCGCAAGCTCGGGGTTTATTTACATTTTTGTTTTGAATTTGTTGATACGTTACACTTTGGTGATAGCATACATGAAGTTGTTATGAAGTTTGTTGAGTCCGTCATTATGTGTCGTTGAGTTTACTGAATGCTCGATGAGCTGAAACATCGGTTTGGATAACGCCGAGGTTCTTCTACTCGTTATTATTGTTTGGCAAGGATATCTGGCGTTAATAATGAAGAAAAATGTAAGTTTGTACAACAATTTATATTTTCGCTAGTATTTACATTCCTTCGTATGCGACTCATAACATAGCAGGCAGAGATTGCGCAGTACGGACTGAAAATCATCTTGTCAGAGCTTTAAGGTATACAAAAGTACATAACATTTAATAAACTATAACTTAAAATGAAAAATTCCTATGGCGACTTTTTTTTTTCAAATTAATATTTATTGCGAACAACAAACAATGAAACCAGCTAAGAAAAAGTCATGTTCCGGGCCGTCTCTTGAGGCCATACTCCGTATAAACCTGACCAATAACGACACTAGCCAGACCCAGCGCCGATAAAATACTTGCCATACTGAATATAAACACCAACATTCTTCACAAACCAGTTTGAATAAAACCCAAGAGAAAGCGTGATGCACGCGACAAGAAAATACCAGAGAACCGCACACACCGTGAGTTGTTTTCAATTGGCTCGGCTTTCAACTTACTGGCGAACGGCAACTTGGAATACAAAACACCGACGCCCTGCAGAGATTGTAAACAGATAAGAATCACAGTGCAGAACCATACGACCGTGCCAGCTTTGAAAATGAGGTTTGTTGTAAAACATCCTTGTTGTAGTAGATTGCGGCGAAACCTCCCAGTGCAGCCGTCACAGCTGAGGTTTGGAGTATCCAGTGTAGTTTGACCTTGGTCGCTCGAGGGGCTGAAGAGATAAGGGAAACTTTGTGGCGAAAACATCAGGATTGCCTTCAAACATCAGAGAAACCAAACTATGTAAAAAAAAGAAATGATAATAATTATTGGTACAGAATATTCAAAACTAAGTATGAGTTAATTCTGTGTTGATCTTCTCCCCCCACCTCCCACCCCCCCCCCTTCTCCTCTTGACGTTTAGTAAAAAAAACCATATGGTAAAATTCACTGCATGCACATATCCCCACCAACCCAACCACCCCCTCCCTCCCCCACCTCCCCGAAAAGGAAACTCGCAGTCAAATCCTTCATTCAATCTGGCTGTCTGCCAGGATTTTAATGCGCATGTGTCCTTATTATGGCCGCCAAGAAGAGTTTTAGATATTTTAGGTGTACTTTCCTATATTTTTCCAAAGAATGGACATCATTCTGATGAAAAAGCTTGATTCTCGTCACCTGTCTGCTTGACATTGTATTGATATTGTAAGGAAGATCTTAGATGGTTGATCACATGTGAGTTGAACAAGTTAACTCGAGCAAGGAGGGGGGGGGGGGGGGGAAGGAGGGGGGGCCAAGGGGGGGGGGGGGGGGGGGGGGATGGCAGACGGGGCACGTTACGGGGTGACCTGAAAGAAAAAAAAAAGGGGGAGTTTGGGGAG